>JAFVLL020019693.1:16068-131647 GCA_021397915.2 Tor tambroides
TCAAAATTCACTCAAAATATCATCATAAAGGCTCTTGAAAAGAGGTGAGAATAGTATATTTACTCATGCTTCACGTAGTTATTCAATGCAAAGATATAGATTTGTGTGGCAGAGAGACATGGCAATTAAAAAAGCAAAAATTAATTAATTAGAAATTGAATTAAATGCAAAATATTTCTAAAAATATTTTTTTATTAAATCTTCACAGGAGCCAGAAGACACACAGTACAACTGCTTCTGTGCCACTGAAGAGCACCATGACATCATCAGCAGCACCAACATCCTTCAAATGACTTCATAGACTTCAGATGAATTAATATTCTGCCTCATAAGTTGGAGTTCAATTTAGAAAAAAAAATTAAAGCTAAAAATATTTCCTATGTCTAAGCTGATTAATTTTTTTTTTTTTTATCTGACCACTGGGTTGTTTTCACAAATGTTTTCACAAATGTGTTATATGTACAGTCTTTTTATAATTTGCTTTATGATTGTATATTTATTGTCCACAAAGATGTTTCAAATAAAACTTTTATATCCGTAAAATATGTCTTCTGATCTCTTTCCGAGTAGTTCTTGAATTCTGACATTCTGAGTGAAAATCCATATAATAATCCATTTACAATAAGCAATAGTCCCATGGGCTTCTAAAACACAAGGTCTGGGATGTGAAAACTCAGTTAAGTTTTAATGCTACTCTTTTAAACAGTGTCTCAGTTGACTGATATGGCAAGTATAAAGACTTTTGCCAGTGCAAACTAATGCAGATTGCCACTGCACTGGATAAATCAATCAAGATACATTTCCATCCCACATAATGAATTAAAACAAAATCTAGACAGCTGCTTTCAACTGTGATCAGAAGAAACTGTTATAAAAAAAAACTTAAACGTCTTAAACGTGTGAAATTCTGTTCGGACTATTGTTAGTTGCTTCATCATTAGTGGAAGAAAGAGTTTAAACAAATGTGTCTCTCTTGAAAAAGGAAGAGAGGAGGAAGTGATGGAATATAGTGAATACATGAACAACGCAATTAGTGTTCACTGTTATTTTTTCATTGTATCTATCTATCTGTCTATCTATCTATCTATATATACATACTTTCATACATATACACTGCCGTTCAGAAGTTCAGTAAAGTTTTTAATATTTTTCAAATAAGTCTCTTATGCTCATCAAGGCTGCATTTATTTGATCAAAAATACATTAAAAAAACTGTAATATTGTGAAATATTATTGCAATTTAAAATAGCTTTTTTTTATGTGAATCATTTGTAAAATGTAATTTATTCCTGTGATGGTAAAGCT
Source organism: Tor tambroides (assembly GCA_021397915.2). Taxonomy (NCBI): domain Eukaryota; kingdom Metazoa; phylum Chordata; class Actinopteri; order Cypriniformes; family Cyprinidae; genus Tor; species Tor tambroides. The sequence goes on from JAFVLL020019693.1 coordinate 17,374, forward strand.
GAATTTTCATTATCATTATTCTTCAGTGTCACATGATCGTTCAGAAATCATTCTAATACTGATTTATTATCAATGTTGGAAACAATTGTGCTGCTTAATATTTTTTGGAACCTGTGATATTTTAATAAGGATCTTTGGTAAATAAATAAATAAATAAAAAAGAACAGCATTTATATAGCAAAATAGAAATCATTTGTAACAATATATACATTACTGTTCAAAAGTTGGGGGCAATATTTTTATTCTCCAATGATGTGTTAAATTGATCAAATGTTTTTATTCATTTTTCAAAGAATCATGAAAAAAGTATCACAGATTCCAAAAAATATTAAGCAGCACAACTTTTTCCAACACTGATAATGCATCAGCATATTAGAATGATTTCTGAACGATCATGTGACCCTGAAGACTGGAGAAATGGATGATCAAAATTCAGCTTAGTATCACAGGAAGAAATTATATTTTATTAAAACAGAAAACAGTTATTTTAAATTGTTATAATATTTCACAATATTGCTGTTTTTTCTGTATTTTTGATCAAATAAATACAGCCTTAGTGAGCATAAGAGACTTATTTAAAAAAAATTCAAAATCTTACTGATCCCAAACTTTTAAACAAAAGTATATTCTCTATATTCTGTATTGATATGCCTGAAAAAAACAGCTGTGCTTATAGCAGTAATTATAGCAGTTTCATATGCTTTCCCATATTGATGACATTTGTGCATGTCAGCATTTCCAGATTTCCAGAATTCACTGTTTTTATCAAAGACTTTAAAATAGAACATGCAATGTAAAGAGGTAGTGAGAACCACTAACTGACCTCTATTAAGCTCTATTTTTTAAAGAAGTGTTGGTCTGTGTAGTTTGTGGTTTACATCACCACACTGTGATTCAGCTGTCTGCACAAGGCCACAGAACAGCAATAGCACAATGCATACAATAGTTCAATAAACAAAGAATCATTATTGAGTGACATACATTTTAGATAATATTTTGATTCTTAGGTTGGTATGCAGCCATCTCCATTGCCAGATATTTTACCAGAGCACAGCAGCATTTCAATAATGTACTTAAAGTGCTCTATTTTCATGCACTAATTTTGTACAAAATATACTAAACAATTATTTTTTAGTACTTCTTACTAAGATAATCTTAAGAATATCTAAGTGTACTCAAATGTGTCTAGTTGCCACTTGTAGTACATTTGAACCCATCTTTTTTTCTCCTGGCAATCCCCACTAATACCGACAGTCTGTCTGTATTTTTTTTTTTAAATGTGTATTAAATTACACAATGTTTATGTTTTTTGATGTTTTATTCGTCTAATGCTTTTCAGTGAAATTATAGTCTAATATTGACAAAAGGAAATAACCATTCAAATGATTCCTTCCTCATTCTTGGAAAGGTCAAGTCTGCTACTCTGCTGCTCAGCAGGGATGAGTCTGGTTAGGACTTGGATGGCAGACCTCTTTGGTAAACTACATTGCAAGAAAAAAAAATCTGTAGAAAAACAGATAATGTCCTAGCAGATAGAGATGTTGGTGGTTGAGGTGCGTCGGTGATTAAGAATAATATAAAACTGAATTATCAAGAAAGCTGATTTCAGTAAAGAGTAGGACCACATTTACATCCAATAGGTAAATGAAACAAACTACAACTTCAAAGTATTTCTATAAACTAATAAATCAGCAGGATTCAGTCAGGCTGAATGAACAGAAATTGTTGTAACTTGTAACTTGGGTGCATGTCACTGTGTATCTGTGTTTTACTTGCTCAGAATTTTTTTCTTTCTAACAATCTGTCATTAGCAATAAAATTATCGCAAAAGATTGTGTTAATAAATAGTTGAATTTGCATTTTCTATATTTCTGTGTATTGTTACCTTAATTTATACACAAAATGTATATAACAGATGGTCACATGCTTAACACAGACAATAAAAGCTATCAAATTCAATCAATTAAAATGTTTTGAAAATAACTGAAATGCCCCAAGAGTTTTTCACTTTCAATGTTTTAGTCCAATAGTACTCCCACCAAATCATAATATTTCCTTCATCATTTGTGGAAATTTACAAACAGGACACCCTAAGTCAAGGCTCCTCTCCATAAGGTTTAAGGACAGTGCTTCCGAGAAATCACAATAAAAAGTGAAAAAAGAGGGAAGGTGGAGTATTGAAACCTAAAAGGAGAACTAAAACTGAGGGGAAACCCTGATCCTACAGTATTTAAATGAACTCCTGAAGTCCTTCAGTCACAAGCTCACAGACCCAGACATAAAACAAGCACAGTTCAACAACAAGAAGACAATGAAGACTACTGCAGCTTTTGTTCTTCTCGCCTGCCTGATGGCTGTAGCGGTGAAAGGTGAGTTTGAGCTCTGAGAATCGCAGATCAACAGCATTCAGCATATCCTCAGAACATGTATATGTTTATGGTGATGTTCTACAGCTAACAGACTCTAATGAAATGGCATTTCTCTTCCAGGACAGGACAGGTCTTCAAAGGGCAGGTGCTTCTGTGCAGACAAAGCTGCAAACATGGTTTTAGTGAAGAACATTGAGAAGGTTGAAATCATCCCTCCAAGTTCATCTTGTCGCAAACATGAGATTATGTAAGCATAGCCTACATTTGTATACATTCATTTATTTTCATTTTCAATTAATTCGTCAACTGTAAAACAAACCCAAGTAAGATTTAGCTCATTGCTTTTGCTCTTTCATAGTGTCACTCTGAAGAATGGAGCAGGACGGAAATGCATGAATCCAGAGTCAAAATTCACTCAAAATATCATCATAAAGGCTCTTGAAAAGAGGTGAGAATAGTATATTTACTCATGCTTCACATACTTATTCAGTGCAAAGACGTAGATTTGTGTGGCAGAGAGAGACACATGGCAATTAAAAAATCATGAATGAATGAATGAATTGGAAATTGAATTAAATGCAAACTATTTCTGATCTTCACAGGAGCCAGAAGACACACAGTACAACTGCTTCTGTGCCACCGAAGAGCACATGACATCATCAGCAGCACCAACATCCTTCAAATGACTTCATAGACTTCAGATGAATTAATATTCTGCCTCATAAGTTGGAGTTCAATTTAGAAAAAAAAAAAATTAAACTAAAAATATTTCCTATGTCTAAGCTGATTAAATTATTTTTTTATCTTACCACTTGGTTGTTTTCACAAACGTATTTTCATAAGACCACTGAACAATGTGTCATATGTACAGTCTTTTTAGAATTTGCTGATTGTATTTTCATAATCCAAAAGATGTGTTAAATAAACCTTTTTGTCTATGAATTACGTCTCCTGACCTCTTTCAGAGTAGTTCTTGCATTCTGACATTCTGAGTGAAAATGCATATAATAACCCATTTACAATAATCAATAGTCCCATGGCCTTCTAAAACACAAGGTCTGGGATGTGAAAACTCAATAAAGATGGCTGAACATAGTCTCAGTTATAAGCAGCAATTTTTGACTGATATGGCAAAAGACTTTTGCCAGCGCAAACTAATGTAGATTGCCACTGCACTGGATAAATCAACTGACAATGACATTCAAGCTACATTTCCATCCCACTTAATGAATTAAAACAAAATCTAGACATTCAACTGTGATCAGAAGGAGCTGTTAAAAAAAGCCTTAAATGTCTTAAACATGAAGAACTTCTGCTCTGACTATTGTTAGCTGCCTCATCATTAATGGAAGAAAGAGTTTAAATAAACGAGTCGTTCTTGAAAAAGGAAGAGAGGAGGTCACTCATTCCCTGCAAACAGATCATTATTTGTCATTTCATATATAACGTTTGACAGCGGTTTACATTTCATCATGTATGATGAATACTGTACAAATGGACAACAAAGCAATTAGTGTTCACTGTTATTTTTTCATTGTATCATTATAGCAGACATTGAGAACCCAGACTATCTATATATACAGTCAGGTCCATAAATATTGGGACATCGACACAATTCTAACATTTTTGGCTCTATACACCACCACAATGGATTTCAAATGAAACGAACAAGATGTGCTTTAACTGCAGACTGTCAGCTTAATTTGAGGGTATTTAAGACCAAATCAGGTGAATCAGAATTACAACAGTTTGCATATGTGCCTCCCACTTCTGTTAAGGACCAAAAGTAATGGGTATTTGAATGGTTGTCATAAATCAAAACTTTCACTTTTTAATACTTGGTTGCAAATCCTTTGCAGTCAATTACAGCCTGAAGTCTGGAACGCATAGACATCACCAGACGCTGGGTTTCATCCCTGGTGATGCTCTGCCAGGCCTCTACTGCAACTGTCTTCAGTTCCTGCTTGTTCTTGGGGCATTTTCCCCTTCAGTTTTGTTCTTCAGCAAGTGAAATGCATGCTCAATCGGATTCAGGTCAGGTGATTGACTTGGCCATTGCATAACAGTCCTACTTTTCCTTCAAAAACTCTTTGGTTGCTTTTGCAAAGGTCATTGTCCATCTGCACTGTGAAGCGCCGTCCAATGAATTCTGAAGCATTTGGCTGAATATGAGCAGATAATATTGCCCGAAACACTTCAGAATTCATCCTGCTGCTTTTGTCAGCAGTCACATCATCAATAAATACAAGAGAACCAGTTCCACTGGCAGCCATACATGCCCACGCCATGACACTACCACCACCACGCTTCACTGAGCAGGTATGCTTAGGATCATGAGCAGTTCCTTCCTTCTCCATACTCTTCTCTTCCCATCACTCTGGTACAAGTTGATCTTGGTCTCATCTGTCCATAGGATGTTGTCTAAGAAACTGTGAAGGCTTTTTAAGATGTCACTGGCAAACTTCAATCTGGCCTTCCTGCTTTGGAGGCTCACCAATGGTTTACATCTTGTAGAACCCTCTGTATTCACTCTGGTGAAGTCTTCTCTTGATTGTTGACTTTGACACACATACACCCCTACCTCCTGGAGAGTGTTCTTGATCTACCAACTGCTGTGAAGGGTGTTTTCTTCACCAGGGAAAGAATTCTTCGGTCATCCACCACAGTTGTTTTCCGTGGTCTTCCGGGTCTTTGGTGTTGCTGAGCTCACCGGTGCGTTCCTTTCTTTTTAAGAATGTTCCAAACAGTTGTTTTGGCCACGCCTTAATGTTTTTGCTATCTCTCTGATGGGTTTATTTTGTTTTTTTCAGCCTAACATGCTTGCTTCACTGATAGTGACAGCTCTTTGGATCTCATCTTGACAGTTGACAGCAACAGATTCCAAATGCAAATAGCACACTTGAAATGAACTCTGGACCTTTTATTTTCCTGCTCATTGTACTGGGATAATGAGGAATAACACACACCTGGCCATGCAACAGCTGAGAAGCCAATTGTCCCATTACTTTTGGTCCCTTAACAAGTGGGAGTAAATATTATGCAAACTGTTGTAATTCCTACACTGCTCACCTGATTTGGATGTAACACCTCAAATTAAAGCTGACAGTCTGCAGTTAAAGCACATCTTGTTCGTTTCATTTGAAATCCATTGTGGTGGTGTATAGAGCCAAAAATGTTAGAATTGTGTCGATGTCCCAATATTTATGGACCTGACTGTACATACATACATACATATACACTGCCATTCATAAGCTTGGGATCAGTAAGGTTTTTCTTATTTTTAAGTGAGGTTTCTTATGCTGGATCAAAAATACAGAAAAAAACTGTAATATTGTGAAATTTAAAATAGCTCTTTTGTATTATATTACTATATATATTATTATACTATAAATATTACTGTTTTTGAACAAATAAATGCAAATAAATGCAAATAAATGCAAAAAAAAACCCCTAAAAATCTTACTGATCCCAAACTTTTTAACAGCAGTGTATTTATATTCTCTATATACTATATCTATATACTGTATTGATATTCCTGAAAAAAAGCTGTTTATACCATTAATTATACCAGTCTTATAAGGGGTGTTGAGTTTAATGTAGTTTGTGCATATGTCAGCTTTAACAAATTTCAATAAATCACTGTTTTGACTTTAAAATAGAACATAGAATGTAAAATAAAAGGGTAGTGAGAGCAACTAACCACTGACCTATTAACATCTATTTAAAAAGAAGTGTTGGTCTGTGTACTAGTTTGTGGTTTACATCACCACACTGTGATTCAGCTACACAAGGTTGCAGTCTGATATTCAGAACAACAACAGCACAATGTAATAGTTCAATTAACAAGAGACATAAGAGACATACATATTATGTACACTATTATTAGTTACTTTTTACTATGATTCATCAGCTAAGAAAAATAGTTTGAAACTAAGCCACAGCAGATCCAAATGTCATGCGTGTCTAAGCAACGTTTCACTCGTGAATGAGTAGTTGACAGGAAGCATTTCTTTCTGTACTGGGCACAGTACCCCCATCAAAAACATTTCTTTTTGTATACCACTGGATGGATATAAATTGCCTTTACCTAGTACAGAGTCATTCAAAAGTGCAAGAGTTTACCTATAAACAAACGATTTTAGGTAAAAATTCACCTCATCCTGCCACTCCTTTTGTCTTCTGCCTTGTAAAACATCCCATTACTTACAACTCCAGACCTTTGTGCAAACCCATTTAACCGACTCATTCATTCACAATCTGGCATCCCTAGTTCAGATTTAAAGCTGAAAACACGCATTACATAATTGCTTATGTACATAATTGAAAATGATTCTTAGGTTGGTATACAGACATCTACATTGTCAGACAAGGGTTTGGGTAATATTTTACTAGAGCACAGCGACATTTCAATGGGGCTTGTGCAACAGTGAAAAAAAAAAAAAAAAAAAAAATCCAGCTATGCCCCTGGTTGTTGAATGATTCGGTTGAGTAAATGATTCACTGACTCACTCATAATCACACATATTTTGTACCTGAATGTATTGTTTTTTTATCAAACAGGAATTGTGTGCACTCAAAAAGAAAAAAATAATGAATTGTCAGGTACGTAGAACAAAAAGGAGGACGTTTTAGTCCAACAGCTCAAATTGTCCGCACACTGGAAAAATCCAATCAGACCAAAAAAGGTCTATCAAAACATATATTTTTTTATTTTCCATATGCAAAAGTGACAAAAGTGCAAAGTGTCTTAAAAACAGACCAAAGAGCAGATGTTTCAGCCCATGCTTTCTTCAGTGCTCATTAGGCAAAAAAACAACAACACACTTGGGCACAATTGCAAATATGTACGAAAATTGGGGGGCATGGCACCCCTTATAATGCAGTGCTTGGCGCCATTTTCCTCAGAATCTTTAGACTGAATAGAATAAGACCTGAGCAAAGTTGAAACGGCACGAACGCAACATCTTGTTCCAGCTGATCTTAATCAATAATCAATCTTAATCTGATCTTAATCAATAAGGGATAATTGTCAAGCCAACAATTTCCCTTTGTTTTTTTTAACATAACGATTGAAAAATGGTTCAGTGACTCACTTATTTGTCGCCATGCCACCTACTGGTGCAATGTTACCTGCATAAAGAGTCACCGGAAATCCCCAGTATTAATACTTACACAGAGACTGACAGTCTATCTGTAAATTCATAATAAAAATGTGCATTAAATTACACAAAGTTTTTAATGTTTTAAAGGCCTAATGCTTTTCATTGCAATAACAGTCTAATATTGCAATTAAAGTCTAATATTGCAATATAATTGCAATTTCATTCCAAATATAGTCTAATATTGACCAAAGAAAATGATCATTAGAATGATTCCTTCCTCATTCTTGGAAAGGTCAAGTCTGCATGAAAAGAAAGTGTTTCTGAGAAACGAGACAAGTACAGATGCAGGACCATAGAAACAAAAACTGAAATATTCTCAGGGAGGGAAAACCCGTTACAAAAGCATAAAAACAAAGCAGCTGAACTTAATCATACACAACTTCATTAACCAGCCATTAGGGAGGTGAAAACAGAAGATTAACACCATGAAAATCATTACAGCTATGGTTATTCTAGGCTGCCAGCTTGTTGTAGAGGTGAAAGGTGAGTTTGATCTCTGAACGTTGCAGATTGAAGAAATGCAAGTATATTTTGTTTTTCATATTGTGCAATTATATTATGAAACCTTCTTTACGTGGCAGGATGTTGTAGTTGACGGTAAAATGTACTGTTTTTCTCTTCCAGGCCAGGCTATAGTTCCCAAGGGCAGGTGTTTTTGTGCTGACAAAGGTGTGAACATGGTTCCTCCAAAACTGATTGAGAAGGTTGAAATCATACCACCAAGTCCCTCTTGTAAAACCCAGGAGATTGTGTAAGCGTACACTGTTAAAATATTCTCTAAATATTGTACATCTGTTTAAATATGTTGACTGGCATAAATAATCATGCAGCTTTTTTGTCTTGTGTTTTTGTGTAGTGTTACTCTGAAAAATTGTACAGAGCAGAAATGCTTGAATCCAGAATCTAAATTCACGCAGAAATACATCATGAAGGCTGTCGAAAAGAGGTTAGTATAAACCTTTAATATTTTTAATATTATATTTAGTTTATACTTGATGTCCATACAATATGAATACTCTCACACTGTTTTTTTTTTTACATAATAAACAGAGAAGACTCACTATCAACTGCTTCTGATTATTTTTAGGAGCCTGCAGAAGAAATAGAAGAAATAGCCTGCAGAAGAAATAGCCTGCAAATGAATCCATATGAGCTATTGTAAAATGAAGAACATATGATATCAGCACCCTACAATCAGTAACCAACATCCTTCTGACAAATCTTGAACTGAAATTTTTAATGTAAATCTTTCCTTAATGTTTGCTTAACGTAAATCTTTTTTTTCTTCTGATAAACATGATCATTAATCACTGCTGTACATTTCAAAATAGTAATGCAAAACATGCCTGATTACAGTGTGTCATATGTACAGTCTTGCAAAATAAAGCTTTTGTTGATATTTCAGTATTTTTTTTGTACTTGTGGTAATTCTTTAGAGCACAGATTAAAAATAAACTAAATGAAAACAATAAAATGTCATTATAAGAAGCCTGTTTGGAAGAAATATTATATTACTAAATCTAAATGTGAACCTTAAATTTTGAAGTTTAGTTTCCACATTAAGTCTAAATAAGTCATCTAGAAATGCAAATTGGTCAAGTTATGCACTCTTAAGAAATTTTATTCTAAACAAAAGTGTTCTTCAGCTTTAACAATAGCAGAACCCTTTTATGTACTAAAGAACCACGCTTTGAAAGTGCTATGTAGAATGCCCCCGATTATTGAAAGTAACCTCGGTTCCCTGAGAAGGGAACAAGACGCTGCATACAGCAAATATTTTAACCAAACTTTAGCAGTATTTTTCAGTATTTTGTATGCATGTGCTGCTGTCATATTTTCTAATGTTAAGATTGCAAACCTGTCTTTATATTTTTCATAAGTGTTTCCATTTTCTCTTGTTTTAGGACTATTCTGGAGAAAATGAGCCTGCTGGTGAAGGACTTAAAAATACAAAGTAAGCAAGTTAATAGACAGATTTTTGCTGAAATTCATTGTGCTGTTGTTGTTAACAGGCATGGTTTATTTGCTCTGCCTTAGGATTGCAAGTGTCCTGGGACAGGTGAGGGAGTGAGTGTTGAGCTGGTGGAGCTACTCAGGGAGGACATCAAACTCCAGAGAGAGACAGAGGAGAGAAGAGCACAGGAGAGCAGGGAGAGAATGGATAGACTGTTTTCTCTTCTTGAGAGAATGGTTAACAAATAAATTATTAGCCATTCTCTGTTAGGCAAGAGAAAACAGTGGGAAAAAATGGGTACATTACAATTTTTCAATATCTTTTTTTTTAAATGTCACATTGTCAATGAAACAACCTAATTTCTGTAGTTTATTTTTGTGATGCAAGTTAAAAATGAAATAAGTTGTATACTTTATTCATTTTTGCACTGTAATTTATTTTTTAAATACATTTTTAATTTTTGTTTTCACATGTGTAAATAAAAGAGAAGTAATTATGTACATTGTTAACATTAAAATTATAAGCTGCATTAAAATTAATTGTTAATGCAGCTTATAATTTTTTCACAAAACATTCTTCTATACTTTTATTTTTTTGTCCTGTAAATAAATTTTTACACATTAAAACAAATTGTTCTATATATTACTGAAAGTACTTTTAACAACTATTTACAACATAGGTTTAACATCAGAAAAACAACATCAATTTTAAGCCCAGCCCTGCCTCCAGGTCTTCTGGGGTCTTCGGGAGGTGAATCTCTTGGTGGCGAATGGCCAGCACCTCCTCAGCGACTCGGAGGACAATGCGGTGGACAGTGGAACGAGGCATGTCAAACACTCTGGAGACCACTCTGTATGATGTACCACTGGCCAGACAGAAAAGAAACACCAAGTTCTGGATTGTGGTACCCCATCCGCGTTGCCATTCACTTCTCAGAAGATCCAGCAGCACTGTCAGGGCCTCCCTGCTCAGCCCAAAACCATTAAAAACCTGTCCAGCGCTGGCACATTCAGCTTTATCCTGCAGTACAGGGGTCTGGTCTGATTTAGGGAAAGAAGGAAAAGAGAAATTGTTTAGAGCTATGACAAAGTAATTGGTAGAAGAAATATTGAGATACTTTAGTAAACTACTTTTAGTAACTTATTGGGGAAAATCTACTAGTCATATTTAAAACCTTAGTTAAAGGGATAGTTCACCCCAAAATGAAAATTCCAAACCTGGAACAACTTGAGGGTGAGTAAATGATTACAGAATTTTCATTTTTGGGTGAACTATCCTTTAAGTAAAAGTATTATCTTGCATACTCTAATATACTTAAGGTATTGAGAGTAAAAGTGAAGATATTCAGTACTGTTCCGAAAAAAGAATTTGTCAGGATGGTTTGGCATTAATATTACTGCTGCACTAATGTGATTGTTGCATTGTACTTCTGAATATGTTCAAGTTTATTAAATTTAAAGTTGCCTACTTCATACTGTTGGGCAGTGACCATATTTTTGTTGTGTTGCTGTCCTGTACTTAGTACTTCACATTTGTATGAGAATACATAATACACATACCACTGATTATTTTGCAAATGAAAGTAACAAAATTTTATCAGAATATTAACAAATTGTTGCTAACTATATCAAAGGCTGCATCTGAAGGACTCGGACCGGCCATACAGGGCACTGTTCAGCTGTGACAGCTGCCACTGAACATTGAGCTGTACAATGCTATATTTTTTTTTTATTCACACTTTTATTTTTATGCTTAACTGCCTAAAAAATCCGGGTTGCAAACCTGTCTACATATGATCACCATGGTCAAGACAATAAACTATATAAAATCGCACCTTTGTAAAATATCAGTCAGCATTTGAACTGCTCTGTGTGTGTGTGTGTGTGTGTGTGTGTGTGTATTTTGTAGTTTTTCATATGTATCATTACATTATTCAAGTAAGCTCCAAGCCAATACCTGCATTTAAAGTTGTAATCCGGCAATTAAGGACGCAGCAAACCAGTGTAACTTACCTGGCCTCGGTCTTGGCTAATCACCGTCTCCTCCATTATGACGTAAAACATAAAAACAAAAAAGATCAATTCTGTCTCAACCTATTCTGGCAAGATGGCAGCGGTGCCGGCGCCATCATACTCTGACGTAAGAGCTTAACCGACCTAGTGGAAACCCGCACCATGAGCAAGGGGGCGGGGCTTCCCATTGCTGCTGTAGAATGTCAACCACAACAGCCGAGTAATAGCAGTGGTAATAATAAGAGATCTTAACTCGCTTAGCTTTCCTGCACTGAAAGGACCCTGAAAAGCCAGCAAAGAAACGTCCAAATTATAAAACCTGGAAAAGGTGTTTCCTCCATAGATATAAGTATTCTGTATCAATTTGTACTCTGTGTGTCATAAGCCAGAGCTATCACGTCCACGACCCAACGAGATCCAATCCGCTTGACAGAGGCAAGCGCAAGCAGAAGCGTTGTCTTGAGAGAGAGAACTTTGAGTGAGGCTGATTGCAGCAGTTCGAAGGGGGGGCGTATCAGGGCGTCCAGGACCAAAGTCAAGTCCCAGGCGGGGATTGTGGTTGGGCGGGGAGGATTGAGCCGCCTCACGCCGCGGAGAAATTTAACCACTAAATCGTTCTTGCCAACTAGCTGTTTGTCAATACCATTATGAAAAGCTGAGATCACAGCTACGTATACTTTGAGCGTGGAGGGCGTGTGGCCGACATCCAAGCACTCTTGTAAAAATGACAGAATGAATGAGATTGAGCAGGTCGCTGGATCTATGTTCTTCGAGCTGCACCAATTCATGAAAACTTTCCATTTATGAGCATACAGGCACCTGGTAGACGGGGTTCTCGCTTCAGAAATGGTTCTCATCGCTTGCTGAGGTAACAATGCTGAAGTGGGCAGGCTCCGTTGAGCGGCCAGACATGCAGGTCCCACAGCGCCGGGTTGTGGTGCCAGATTGAGCCGTTTGCCTGGGATAGGAGGTCCCTCCTCAGAGGAATAGGCCAGGGAGGGCTCAATCGAGAAGGTCCTGGAACCAGGGCTGAGTGGGCCATTTCGGCGCAACTGGCAGAACTGGCTCCTTCTCCTGTCTGATTCTGCACAGTACCTGATGCAGGATGTTCACTGGAGGAAAAACATACTTGCGAGCTCTCGGCCAAGGGTGGGCGAGCGTGTCCACTCCCAGAGTGAAGGGCTCACTCATGGAAAAAAACCTCGGACAATGAGTGTTCTCTGCTGATGCGAAAAGGTCCACCTCCGCTCGTCCGAATACATCCCAGATCATGCTCATGGTCTGGGGGTGAAGTCTCCACTCCCCCTGAGTCACTCTTTGCCTTGATAACATGTCCACCCCGCGGTTCAAGTGGCTGGTGACATGGACGGGGCGAAACGATAAGAGATGCTGATCCGCCACAGGCTCATCGCAAGCGAGAGGAGAGAGCGAATGCCTCCCTGGCGATTTATATACGCTACCACTGACATGTTGTCCGTGCGGATGAGAACGTGTGTGATGAACTTCAGTGCCAGGTGAACTGCCTTGAGCTCCAGGCAGTTTTTGTAGCATTTTTTCTCCTCGGCTGTCCAAATGCTGGATGCTGGACGACCGTCGTAGTGGGCTCCCTAACCTGTGTATGAAGCATCTGTCGTGACAACTTTTCTCTCGCAAATCTGACCAAGTGGGACACCTTGCGCACAGAGAGCTGGGTCCAAAGGGCCAGAGTCTCTAAACATCTGCGCATTATTAATATACGCATCGAACCCGTGTGCCAGGCTGACACAGGAACGCGTGCCTTCAGCCATAGTTGAAACGGCCGCATCTGAAGCAGTCCCAAGTGGTACACCGCTGAGGCAGCTGCCATCAGTCCCATAGCTCTCTGAAAGCACTTCAGGGGGCGTGACTTTCCCTCCTTGAACACCGCAGGGGAATTCATGATGGCTCTCGAGCGATCCGGTAGCAGACGGGCTCGCATAGATATAGAATCCAGACTCACACCCAGGAAAGGAATATTTTGCGTAAGTTGCAGCTGGCTTTTTTGGCATATTAATTGTGAGCCCCAGACATTGGAGGTGGCTGATGAGAAAATTCCTGTGGTTGCAGAGCTCGTTCACTGAGGGAGCCATAATTAACCAGTCATCTAGGTAGTTCGCTACTCATATTCCCATCAATCGAAGAGGGGAGAGGGCTGCATTCATGCACTTGGTAAAAGTGCGTGGAGCTAAGGAGAGGCCGAATGGGAGTACAGAAAATTGATAAGCCACTCCTTTGAAAGCAAATCTCGGAAAACGCCTGTGACGAGGGGCTATCTGGATATGGAAATAAGCATCCTTTAGGTCCACTGAAATAAACCAGTCCTGGGACTGAACGAGCGATAGGATTCGTTTCAGTGTAATCATTTTTAATGAGCATTTTGCTAGAGCGCGATTCAAATGATGCAGATCTAGGATAGGGCGGAGACCGCCGTCTTTTTTTGGAACTAAAAAAAAGCGGGTGTAAAAACCGGTCTCGCCTTCCTCGGGAGGCACAATCTCCATGGTTCCTTTGGCGAGAAGATTGTGTATTTCTGTTCTTAGAACTGGAGCGTTTGCGGCTTGAACTTCCGACGTTACCACGCCGTTGACCCGGGGTGGTCTGCGTGTGAACTGAAGCGTGTAACCGCTTATTATCGCATTCAACACCCACTCTGATATACCTGGTAGCATTCTCCACGCTTTCGTGAACTGTGAGAGAGGCTTCAGCGTGACAGGAACTGACAGCTCACTGCTGAGTGACATGGGGCTGTGCCCCAACAAACACTGAACAACATTCTTTATCCTCGCCGTCCGCAACTGGCGGGGAAGTGAGGGGAGCATGCAGAACACAGCCACTTTTGCTGCTGGGCTGTCACTGTCGTCGAGCTTCAGGCTCCTCTTCCCCTGGAGTACGTCAGGAACGTGACTGGGCATCCTTGGCTGGTTTCCCTGACGTACGGGGTCCGTGCTGCTTGGGAGGTGGGTATCGACAATGCCATGAGTCCTTGCGACACACCGAAGGCTCTGGCTGCGGACAGGGCTTTGGAGCTGGATCGGCTCGCGGTCCAGATGAGGAGCGCTGAGCGAATGAGGAGCACGAACGCAAGGGAGGTGGCTGATCGGTGCGTTTCGGCATTAAATGTTTCATCGCCCTGGACTGCTTTTGTGCCTCGGAGAATCGCAATCAAAAGTACGGCCTTCTCTGCATCCTTCATATCTGTTAACGTTAGCCATAGATGCCTTTCCAGCACGACCAGGCTTCCCATGGCGCGGCCAATCGACTGCGCTGTCATCTTAGTGGCTCGCAGGGCAAGATCAGTGGTGCTGCGAAGCTCCCTGAAGATTTCTGGATCTGGACCCTGCTCGTCCAGGCGCTTAAGCATCTTCGCCTGGAAAACTTGAAGAACAGCCATAGAGGGGAGGGCTGACGCTGCCAAGTACGCTTTTCCAGCGATATTTGCGGGGGGTGCGGCAGGGCTTGTTGGGGTGCACAGCTGCAGACTTTACCCTCAGCAACGCGGAGGGACAGAGATGCGCGGCGATGGCCTCCTCAATCGGCGGGAGTTTTGAATAGCTGAGTAGATCGGTGCCATCCACAGATGTCAGAAGTGCAGAGCCAGAGATGTGGGCACAAGCCGAATACGGGGAGTGCAACATCTTGGATACCTTTTCATGCACTTCGGGGAAGAATGGGGCGGGCCTTTGTGGGCCGGCCTCACGGCATCGACTGGGCTGAAGAAACCATTCTTCCAGCCTGTTCCACTCGGGTTCCATGGGAGGGGACCACTCTAGATTGATCTCTTCCACCGCCTTATAAATTATGTGGAGCAGCTCTTGATCTACGTGACCAGGCTCGTAAATCTCGCTGCGCTGAGAGTCGGATTCCTCCACTTGGCTGGACCAGTCTTCCGACTCCGACGCTGTGGTGGACATCGCATCGTTGCGGCTTTCTTGGGTACACCGAAAGAGATGAAGTCGCCCGCGCTTGTTTGGGGGCCGAAATGAGGTTCTGGATAGTCCACCGGAGAGAGTTGGTCTGGAGAGCAGGAGGCACGCAGGTGTTGCGCCGACGTGAGCTCGCTGCCAGCAGTGCTAGTTTCCATGGTGCAGCAGAGGAGAAGGACGGCGGATGTGGGGCAGACGCGTCGCCGAGCATGAGGGCTATCCTTCTACGGATAGTCCTGACACTCATGGCGTTGCAGTGTCAGGGCAGTTGGGCTCCTCAACGGCCCAGGCAGAAGACGCACCTGTCATGATCATCAGGGAGCGTTTCCTAATTCCGCCCCCCCACATATTTCGTATATATCTCTTATCACGTACAACGTTTGTTCTACTCAACCGCAAGTGCCCTGCGAAGTGGACATCACCGGATATTCCGCCATGATTCCAGTTCGAAATGAGTGTATATGTTCCATTCAAAGTGCATTAAAGTGTGCGAGACGTGAATTTAAATTGTATTTATTTACAGAGGTATATGATGTCCACTCGTCTGTGTGTGAAGACATTGCAGCGCAAATCCATGAATGAATGTTCCGAAGTGAAGAAAACTTCAATGGATTTCCCCTGCTCAGGGAGTAGGAAGCAATAAACACTGTTTAGCGATCATGTCAATCGGAACACAGTTCATGCACATAGCTCTCTTCTAATGAGCTGGTTATCTGAATCAGGTGTTACCTAAGAGAGACATGCAAAATATGCAGAGCGGGAGAGGGGGGGTGCGAGGACTGGGATAAGGAAATGCTGCTCTAGAGGTCCTGAGCATGAGGAACAAAGTTTAAATGACATGTCGCAACTTCACCGGAACGCTGAAGAGGACTGAATATATACACTTTTGCGATGACTCAATGACGAAGGAGAAGCTTCCAAATAATTGAGGAAGCCTCTCCTTCGTCATCGAGTCATCGCAAAAGTGTATATATTCAGTGGTATTGAGGGTGGAGAGACACTGGTTATTCACTCCCCCCACCTACAATCCCTGCCGAACCTGAGACTCGAACCCGTGACCTTTGGGTTACGAGTCCAACTCTCTAACCACTAGGCCACAACTTCCCCTACAACATCATGTTGTGTAAATTAGCTACTTTTTTACTGACGTGAAATTGTAGCAAAAATGTCAGTGCTCTTAACAACAGTTATTAGCTGAACATATTAATAAATGACAATTGACAATGAACATGAACAAATACATAAAGAAGTAAAACACAAAACAGAACAGAAAATAGATTTGATGAAGACAAAGTTCCAGTGAAATATCTTCACAATCCTCAGTGATGCCTTAAAGTCCATTTTGGTGTAACCGAGTGGCAGTTTCTCTCTGCAGATGATGAGACTGTGAGATGTGATGCATCTGAAATACACAATTGAGTTTAGAGTCACAGTATTTCTTTTCCAGTTGTTTATGTAAAAATTATGTTCATAATGGCCAAAAGTAGTCAAAATGTGCAGAATGTGAGCCCTTCACAATGTTAAAAGGAAATAGTAATACTGTAGAAAGACAAGAGAGTTTTTTGTGACTGCATGTTTATACATAAACCCAAGCAATAATTGAAAAAAAAATCTAACAATATAGATTATAAATGTAATATTTCTGTTGCTTAGTGTCGAGAAATGTCCTATCTTGAGCTGCTTACGTGTGACCAAAAAACTAAAAAGAGAAAAGAAAATGATACATTTGTATTTAAATTTATGAAAGAAATCATTTACCTGTTGAGGGTGTGTTGATTGTCTTGTGTAGTTGAATGGCTGAGCACCAGAAAATCAATAATGAGGTGACTTTAACAGTTACAGATTTGAAAATCAAAAAGGCGGGAATAAAGAACCCTAAACTCTAACACAAAGAACCATTTCAGCGTAAAAGGGTTCTTCAGGGTGTTAAGGTTCTAAATAGAACTGTTACTACGTGTAAAGATCCATCATTTTTTTAGAGTGTGGAATGCAAAATAAGCATCTATGAAGGCTGGTATAAAGCTATTATTCATTATTTAGCATACATTTTTGACTGGCGTAATGACACCAGATGTTTAGGGGAATGCTTTGGTTTTGGAACATTATCATATTCCAGGCAACAACAAAGCTTAAGTGTTGAGGGTCATGCCTCTCATCTGATATGTTATGACTTATGGGAGACTGTCTCCAGATATGTAATTACACAGGACCAAAAGGCATAGCAATGGAGGGCATCATCCTGGCTGGTTTCCCTCGAGCTCGAAAAAGGAAAGCAATATTTCATCCCCATCACTTTGTTATAGTAAGGGTTAATCCAACCATTATCCATTAAAATAAAAGTATGGTGCTCTGCAGGTTTCAGCCTGATTACACTTGTTGACAAGTCTGCACAGATAATGTTTGAATAATATATTACGAACAACCAAAACCACACAACCATGATGTGGATTCCTCAAGTTATTATTCACTTTCATAAACAAGATATTACATGTATCAAAAGCAGATCCATGAATTGCATGTTTATTTAGTCCCTTAATGTAAAATATGGGGTAAACAGATTTGGCTTGCTGTTAAAAAAAAAAAAACTCTCTTTTTTCATTCATTTTACCTCAATTATGTGTACTAATGCAGTCTACACTTTTAATTTGGCATTATGTACTATAGGCATGTTAACTTGTTATATGACAAATTGACATGTTATATGACAAATTGCTTGTGATGTTCCCCATTTGTAAGTCACTTTGGGTAAAAGCGTCTTCTAAATCCAAGATACAGTATATGGCTCAAGCTCAAGAATTTAATTTTTGTTGTTTATCTGATATGTTTTTTTTTTCTTTGAAACTTAAAGCAGAGAACCACTGCTGTGATAAGCTCTGGATGGAAGGTGAGCATGTCGCTGCCAAACACTGATTTACAGCAAGATAAAAATGCATCTCATGAAGCCAAGAAAACATTAGCTGCATCAACAGGTCAGATAAGGACGTAACCTAAGCAGAATTGTTGTGCCCCCTCCCTCAAATATTGTTAGTTAATTAAAAAAAAAAATTAATTAAAAAAAAATAAATAATATATATATATATGAATGAATGAATGAGGCATTTATATAGCGCTTTATTGTGTATTGCTATACACCCAAAGCGCTTTACAGTCATGTGGGGGGGGTCTCTCCTCAACCACCACCAGTGTGCAGCATCCACTTGGATGATGCGACGGCAGCCACAGGACAACGGCGCCAGTGCGCTCACCACACACCAGCTACAGGTGGAGAGGAGAGAGTGTCATAGAGCCAATCAAGTGGATGGGGATTATTAGGAGGCCAAGGTGGTCAGAGGCCAGTGGAGGGAATCTGGCAAGGACACCGGGGTTACACCCATACTCTTTACAAGAAGTGCCATGGGATTTTTAATGACCACAGAGAGTCAGGACCTCGGTTTAACGTCTCATCCGAAAGACGGTGCTTTTTACAGTATAGTGTCTCCATCACTATACTGGAGTGTTAGGACCCACACAGACCACAGGGTGAGCACCCCCTGCTGGCCTCACTAACACCTCTTCCAACAGCAACCTAGTTTTCCCAGGAGGTCTCCCATCCAGGTACTGACCAGGCTCAGCCCTGCTTAGCTTCTGTGGGCAACCGGTCTTGGGCTGCAGGGTGATATGGCTGTGGCTATACACACACACACACACACACACACACACACACACACACACAAATATTGTTAGTTAATTAAAAAAAAAAATTAATTAAAAAAAAATAAATAATATATATATATACACACACACACACACACATATATATATATATATATATATATATAATAAAAACCTACTATAGGGGTCAAAATAGAACTTTAATAAAATATAAATGTAAATAAATTAATAAATTGTAATTAAATTGTTTTATTTACCTCTAGACAGTTACCTATGGCTATGATTTTATTAATACAGTTGTCTGATCGATTTTATTGCAAGCATTAAAAGAAATGACAAAAGAAAATTAAGCAGTTTTATTACAGTAAAACCATGGTAAATTTTTGTAAGGGTTTATGTCCACATATTTTGTTAAAGAAATTATAGAGGCTGTAGCATTTGCATTGCAAAAAGGTGGCCAAAAATAAAAAATTAAGTGAATATTTGAATTAAATGTTTGGTCAACATTAAACAAGGATTTGATCATCCTGTAAGTGTAACGACAATTACCAGGCCTTTGGTGCCCTTTGCAGGCATTTGCAATAACATGTAGCCTACATAAATTGTTTATTGTGTATTACATTATGTATTTTAACACTGTTATTCAATAAAACTATATGATTATTATTAATCGTATTTTTTTGCTTTTATATAACGCATTTTAAGTCATGGAACCTAGAATATTAATGTGTTGTTGGTGGTGAAATTATTACCGACAGTTATTAACGTCAACAGCCAAAAAGTGTCAGGATTATGAACGCGTTACCTGAAAGTGATGCACGGGCTTCATCTTGGGCTCTTTTATGTGGTTACTTCTGTCCTGGAATTTCTTGTAAAATAATCTTTGAAAACCATCCTTGAATTCAAAAAATGAAGACCCGATATCCAAAAAAAAATAATAATAATAATGATCAAATAAAGTTGACTCCAAAATTGCCTTTCGACGTGAGCTTGTCAGGTGCTGAAGGACAAAGTAGTCAACTTTGAATTCTAGAATTTATATAAAAAGCCCAAACCAAACCCTTTAAATGCTCAAAGCAAGATGTAAAAGATCTGAGCAACTCTGGTGTTTAGGCGCATTTAAAATCTTATGGCTCCCTCTACTGGAACGTTAAAGAATAACACAAATTTAACATGTATCGTAGTACAGTCGTCATATCTCTGAAAGGGCGGTGACTACTGGTGTATGCAAGCAGAAGTCGTGAGGAATATGGTGTACACAAGACTGCTTTGAGTGCCTTGTCTTTGTATCTGACTGTTTTCAATACACTGTTCCGTCGTCACTGGAAAAAAAGTAGTAATCTCACGTTTTGAATAGCTTTTTAAAGCCGTCGGGCAGGAAAAATATGGGGAATTGCCACACGGTAGGACCAAACGAAGCCTTGGTGGTATCAGGTAACATATCTTATCAACTACCTTCAGTTTTTCTCAAAGTAGTCCGCTTTTCGCGTGTATTATATTCATCCGAAATGTAGCTAAGGTACAATGTGTATGTAAATCATCATAAATGCATTTTATTCTACAGTGTAACTGCAATAAACGCTTATTCTCTCAAGCATTTCAGTCAAGTAGTGTGTAGCCATTAGTGCTTGCCTGTTGCACTGTAGTTAGTGTTGCGTGAAAGAAAACAATCCATCACTCGGCTCGTGTTGTTGTGCTCTTTTCTGTTCGTTTTTTACATGCGCAATGAAATCGATTTTTCTCTTGAAATCCTCTTGGTCTTGAATATCGATTGCTTATGTAGTTGTTTAGATTAAACACACGACTTACGTATTGTGTTTTTTTTTTTTGTTTCGTTTTGTACTGTATAGCCTACATTTTGTGTTATGCTGCCACGTCCATCTTAGTATAAATATTTTTAAACCATTGAATCTATATATCAGATAATGATTGTAGACCTTTGTTTAAAGAGTACAATAACACGTTTTATATAACACAATAAAGTGGTCGTGTTTTATAGAAGCGGTATCAATCAAGACCAGGGGTGCCCAATCCTGTTCCTGCAACCTTGATTAAACACAACTGAACCAACTAATCAAAATCTTCAGGAGCACTTGATCATTACAGGCAGGTGTATTTGGAACTGAACTATGCAGGTAGGCAGATCTCCAGGAACAGGATTGGGCGCCCTTGATCAAGACCTTTTAGCATACCCCTGTTTATAAAAATCGGGACTTGTCTACATCAGTGGTTTTCAAACTTGTTCCTCGGGACCACTGCTCTGCACATTTTGCTTGTCTCCCTAATTTACACACCTGATTCAGATCATCAGCTCATTAGGAAAGAGCTCCATGAACTCAAATGAGTGTGTCATAAGGGAGACATGCAAAATGTGCAGAGCAGTGGGTCCCGAGGAACAGGATTGAAAACCACTGGTCTACATAGTTCGAAGCCCTGATTTCTTTTTGTCATTACTTGTCTTCCTGCTACGTTGTAGAAAGGTTCCTGGGTTTCACAATTTTAGGTTACATTTACATTTTGTAAGGGGAAAATCAGGCAGTAATGGGGTTGTATGCACATGTGGGAAAAACAATAGCATATTTTGATGTAGTCTGTTGATTTAGACTCAATTCATGTAAAAGCTGTTTTTACTACATCAAAATATTATATTATTGTATTATTTTAATTGCTGGATACAGTCAAGAAGGACAAGACCTCTGACTTTGAGCAATACACATTTAAGTGGGTAATGCAGGCATTCAGTATGAGCTATAGCTACTTTTAATGTTTAATATAGTTGATCAAATATACCTGATAGAGGCATGAATCCCAGATATCAGACTACAGGAAGTCATAGGGCTGTGCGATATATATATATATATATATCGAACGCGATATTCATGCGCATCTCGTCAGTAAAGCCGGTTCCGTGATTAGTAGTAAATCTCCTTCATGTGCTTTCAAATGGAGTGGCATTTAATACACAGAGAAGTAGATCACTGACAAGCTACGCAATATCACGTTCATTATCGCAGATGAATCGCCTTCGATTATGAATGCCATATTGTGTAGCTTGTCAGAGAACTACAGCTCTGTGTATTAAATGCCGCTCCATTTGAAAGCAGGTGATGGAGATTTACTGCTAATCACGGAACCGGCTTTACTGATGAGATGCGCATGATAATCGCGTTCGATATATCGCACAGCCCTATAAGTACACTAAAGTGCACTGTCACAAAATTAGCTAGTTCTTTTATTTTAAATGATTTGCCAACTACAGTTTTTTCTAACTGTACAGTTTCATGCAGGGTTATTTCCTCTTTGCTTAACTTGTCTGAACATTGTGTCCGCATTGGTCATGTTTCATGAAATAAAGTCACATGACAGAAACTTCAATGGCCCAATTCGTCTGTCTTTCACGTGATTGATCTGGCTGCGGTTGTGCAAGTGATTCAAGCAACAGCTGAGGATTGCACACTAATAGCTGATGACATGCAGGGAATTTGTTGGAATAGTTTCAAGTACCTCCATTGCAACATGAAGAGAGACAAACTCTGATTTGAATGGTCTGGGGACCAGAACCATATACATAGATTTGTGAGGGAGTTCCTCACATATCTCACATTCCTAATGGTTACAGGCCCCTACTGTTTATACTTTACATCAGGAGTCCAGATTGATGCTTGAACTTCGGGCAACATGACCTGGATGTTGTAACATTGACAGCTGAATGTAATAGATCCTAGACTATCACCCTGAAATCCTGGTCACCTGTCATGGTTGACCCAACAATATCTATATTTGCACAGATGCATAGCCTAAATATCTTGCTTCATAAACTGAATATTATGGAGAACTGGAAGGTTTGTTTTACACTTACCCTTCTAATTGCTTGCCTCCCATAGCATTAGTTTGTTAGCCAAATCACAACATGAGCAACAGACTGTATTTTACATAATGAAAATTAAAGGCAAATAGGATGTGCCTGTTAATGTGACCAAAAGATGTGTATGATTTAATCCGCTGTTAATGGAAAAATATGATACTTATGTGAGTGAAGAGTATTTTGTTTGTTTGTCTTGCTAACAATAACAGATATATTTAGTTTAAATTATGGCCTTGGGATTCAGTAAACCTCATAATCAGACTAGTCCCACTTTAGTAATTGAATCATAATTCTGTGTTCATGTACAATATCATTCAGTTTGGGGTCAGTAAGAGTTACAAAAAAAAAAAATCTCTTCTGCTCACTCATTTGATGAAAAAAAATACAGTAAAATGTGTAATATTGTAAAATGTTATTACAATTTAAAATAACTTTTCTATTTAGGCTAATATATTTTATTAAGGTAGATTATTCCTGTTATGGCAGATCTAAATTTTCTTCAAAAATCATTTTAATATGCTGATTTGGTGTTTGAAAACAGCTTTGCTGCTTAATATTTTTGTGGAAATGGTTATAATTTTAACTATAACAATTAGGTCTTTACTGTTGCTTTTCATGCATCCTTGTTGAATAAAAGTTGTAATTTCTTTAAAAACAAATCTTACATCCCAAACTTTTGAACTGCAAGTAGTAAGACCTTCACAGATGCACAAGCTGTTTTGTTTGGAACAGCTAGTTGATTATTGACTTGAACTGATTTCTGTAAACATTTAACCACCATAGTGGTTTGGTTAGCCTGTAACTGTGTGTTGGGGCTTTCCAATGATTTTCATTGCTTGTGGTTATAGTGACGTTGTTGTTCAGTTTACAGTTTATAAATCAGTTTGGTGAGGCATGTATGAGGTTTTCACCTTTTGTAGGTGGTGAAAGTGGTGACTGACCAATAGCTTGTGAAATGGGCTGAAAGATTTAGATTATTACAATGGAAAATTATGCTTTGATTTTTTTTTAAAGACAATTTAAAATGAATTGCAAGCATGTTTGAGTTTGAAAGTGAGATTAGTTTGGAATGTGTATTTGTACTAAATATGCGGTGTTTATTTTCTCAGGTGGCTGCTGTGGCTCTGATGAGAAGAGCTATACAGTGGGCGGCTGGGCCTGGGCATGGTGGCTCATCACCGACATACAGAAGTAAGAATGTACATTCATCACATTCACTCCTGCTATTGTGTTTACTGGCTCACAACATAAACAAATCATTCTCTCACTGACTGAATGACTTTATTCTCCATTTATGTACATTTCAGTTCCTCTTGAGTGGGCATTGGGACCATTTTAGAGATGTGTCACAGCATGCTCATATTTGTCTGGCTAGATTATTTAAACTTGTGAATATTTAATATGTCTACTTTAGAGAAACTCAAGAGTGCACACACCTGTGCCTATTGTTTTCTTCCAACATATTAAAGACACTGATTGTAACCAAAATAACTTGTTTACTAGAAAGGAAAAAACATATCTGTTGAGCACTCTTCCTTTCAGTGATATAGTCTTCTGCTTAGACAGCTTTCAGACATTAAACACACACATTGTCTCATATCAGTACTCAACCCCCTCCCGTTCACATGAACTCACTTCATTAAGGGCCTGAGTATCCAAGGCCAGTGTTTGGAAAAATAAACAGAATTAACAATACTAGAGTGTCGACTGAAGTTCAGCTTCAATGGTTACAAACGGATGATCATTAATGGTACAGCATCTGCTGATGAAAACATAATATATCCAGAAATCTGTGGAACTGCAGTTGTGCTAAAATTATATAGGGCTTTTGACATTTAACACTGGGTTATAGGAAACCTGGGTTATGATATTTTGTTTCACACATTTTCATTCTTTGCTCTAGGTAGGAAATAACCCTGGTTATTCAGATTTCGTACTGTACAATCGTAAACCCAGGGTTAACTTTCTTATTTGCATATTTGCGGTATCAATATCACGGTTTAAATAACGGTTTGTCTCACTCCTGCACATCAGGCTTATTTATTACTGACTATTTCATCCTTAATAGACTTTTCTTGGACCTTAACTGTAAAAATAAAACATTTTCTGTCAAATTTTTCCTCAGATGATGTTTCTCTAAAAATGAGCCTTAAATGATAATACAAGGTTAAGTGCAGTGTAAAAAGCCTATATGTGTCATTTGGTGAGAGCACTGTGGGTACACAATGCATATAGCTGTTAGAACATTAGCCATAAGTCATATATATGAAATAATAGAACTGTGTATCATTCTGAAGCATATGATTTATTTCCATTCCTTGTTTCCTTCTTTAATCATTATTGAGATAGTTATGCATGTGCAATCTATAATAACCAGCCTGTCTTTTCTCTGATGTTCCTGTCCTGTTCATTTCTTTAAGTGTTTGCTGAGCTAACCTGGCTTTAAGCGCTGGACTCACCCATGTGTGTCTGAGCATCTGATCTTTCTCTGGTATCTCACTGCTGAGGATCATAAGATTATTATGCAAAATCAGCTCTGTGCAAGTGCAGATCAGTAGACTTTTATCACACTTCCATGTCTGCACAGTGGAAGGATTTAGTTCTTCAGCAAGAGATCTCTCTGAGAATAACGTCCCTATTCTCCACTGTCATACATTAAAATTGATAATATAATATATAGGGAAATACTATGATAAGATAATATGGGGAAATACAATGTCAAGCTAGAGAAACCATTGAAAGGTTTATTGGGAAGTTCACTAACAGTATATTTGATTTGCCAAAACTGACCGCCATCCGTTGACAGGAACACAGGAAGTTGGTCATTTATCAGAGAGTCATGTTGCAACACATGGATGTGTGGAAAAGGTCTATTGCAGAAATGCAGCCATTAGTTTTAAATGTTACATCTAAAATGAAAATGTGTATTTCATCCTTTTTATTGTTAGAGACCATAGGAAGATGAAACGACTGAGAGAGGGATTAAATGTCAAAAAGAACTGTAAATATGGGTTGTGTTGTAAACAGTGGTTACAACAATTGTTCAGATAAAGCAAGGCTGGGTGGGATATCTCTTACCATCCCCCCTTCCTTGATAAAGCATGTAGTAATCTAGTTTGCTGGCAGCTCTAAAAGCTACATTGATCTAATTTTAAAAGATTGATAGAGCTGTAGGGCTTGCTGCAGCATAAGGGCTGAAATTAAACATTTAGTTGAGGATCCTATGGCGTATTCTTGTGCATTTTGCCATTCAGACATGCACAGTTTCTTTTCAGTCCAATTAAAGAGCTACTCTTTTTGAAAGAGACAAAAGAACAAATAGAAATAAATTAGTTTGAAGTGCACAGAAAAGGGCCGTTAATGCTGCTCACAACAACTATATTGGTAGATGGTTTATAATTAACTTCGTAGATATAGGCTGAATCCTATATGGTCTCTTGACTGTGAACTATCCTGTGTTAAATGGGTTTGGGCTATATTAGGTTTGAGCTGTATTGGCCTAACAATCCACTAGAAATTGTATGCCATCTGGGACCCCGTTTCCACCCAGTAAGTCAGTTGGCTTGTGTGACTTAGTGTGAAACATTATAAAACTGCAGTGAGTTACAGCTTCAGTGATTATAATTGGATTTTTATTGTATTACTTGTTTTGTGTATTATTTTAAATTTCAACATTTTTATAACAAAAATACAGCTGGAATACATAACCCGATTTTTGCACAGACATTTGCCCTGATTATAGTCAGTAGAGGAGTCGATGCTAGTTGCCAAAAGTCAGAGCCAGTCTTTTCATTTACCACGTGTCTCCATTGTTTTTGCTGTGCTCTGCATGACTTAAGTCTGGTAGTGTGTGAGATAGTTTTTGAAATGTCACAAAATGAATTGTGGTTAATTTACCTATATTGACACACCCCAAGTGTCTGTTAATAATTGATTATTTATGCTGTATATATTATAGGTCTGTTAATATAATAGGGGGTATTTGGACAATATGAGACCTTTAAGTTAAAATGGTTGAGAACCACTGGTTTAGTGTACGATACCCAGTTTTTCTTTGTAGCCATTTACAAAGTGGGCAAGTGTATGAGGCCTTGTGGTTTAATACCTGTTCAGATTTGGAGTGTATTCCAGCATTAATTTAGTAATAGTTATCATCTTTGTTTGAATTTGTAGCCTACATAAAGAATATGTGATGCAGTTGACCTACACAGTATTTTTATATTGTAATGCGCATTCTGTTAAAATTCTACTAAAATCTATTTAAAAATGTAAGATTAATCATTTTCGTGCAGCCTTTTGTCCAGATCCACCTGTAGCATAAACATCTTATCAGAAATGGAAACTGCTTTATCATAGATGTTTAAAGGAGTGATCTAGGGGTGTGAGTGCCAGCAGGTAGTGCAAAGGCAAAGCATAATGGATAGACTAAATAAGACATTCATTCCGAGTCAGTCATGAGATTTCAAAGATAAATGAAATAATGTGAAAGGTCTCTCCATATGCAGCAGACAGTGGCTCCCTGATGGTCTGGATTCAACTGCAATCAACACCAGCGCCCATCCTCCCTAACCTTGAACCCTGACCTCAGTCCTCCCCTTTCACATATGTTAACACACTGATAATATTGTGCTGTCCTGCCTCCCCTCCCTCCTCACCCTCTCTCCCCCTCCCCTCCACCCCCCATCTCCCCCACATAGACTCTCTCTGGAGATAATGACCATCCTCTGTCGCTGTGAGAATATCGAAACTTCGGAGGGTGTCCCCTTGGATGTGACAGGGGTCGCTCAGGTAATCACACTGAATGAAACAAGCCAACCTAATGAGACAGTGAGAACAATTTCAAGCGCTCAGGATGTGAAAGGCGGTGGCCTGGTTCCATTTCCTAAGTTACACGCATACACATGCTCCCACGCTCTCTTCCACACTCTTGTGTTGGTCTTCCTCTGCAGTGAAGGAGAGCCAGTCATCTCTCACTATCCTTGTCTGGAGTTTGGCTACACAGCGCTCATGGCTCACGTTAACTAATGTCTCACGTCAGCCTGCTTTGACTGTTGGGTCTGTAATGGATGACAAACATATCAGGCGAGGTTTCAGGAATATTGCGGGTTGGGAAATAATCTTTAAGGTTCTGGGAATCTGAATCCAGAGGATGCCATTACAGTCAAAACACCTGATTTGTGCTGACCAAGTGGTTGTGTCTTCGTATTTTCACCCTACAGATTCATTTTGTGTTGTTTACCTTCACGTCTTTCTTTAATCCCACCTACTTTCCTGTTTTCACGCCGCTTGACATTCTTCCCGTAGATCATAGCCAACTTTTTTGGTTTGTTTCCCTTTTTTTGCGTTTTCCACAGGATAACCCTTGAGATTATGACCCTGCAACCCAAGTGTGAGGATGTAGAGACAGCGGAGGGGGTAGCTATTACTGTCACAGGTGTGGCACAGGTAAACCACCTTACCTCACCTAACCTCAGCTCCAAATGCCACTTTCAGGTTTGCCAGACTGGTTTCAGACCCAGCACGCCTTTATCATGCTTTTTCCTCTCATTTCCTTCCCTCCTTTTCTGGTCCCTGAATTTGATACACACCTCAGGGATGAACAGTGCCAATCTTAGTATGTTTACCAAACTGAAGGTCACTGGTTTGTGTTTGACATAATGAACTGTTGTTCATTCGATCAAAAACTGAAAAAGTTGTCGGTACTTACTGAATGCTCATTTACTGGTAAATTGGGGGAAAGCTTTTTCTGTTAAAACAACAAAAACAAAACAACACAACAATTTACAAGAAAAGCTCTGTTCCAAAACCCAATGTAGCTGTCTTCTAAAGGCAGCAGCCTATCAGAAACGTAAGTGTAGGGATGTAACGATTAACCGAGAGCCGGTTGAAAATTGATTAAAATATGTGACGATTCAAATCGGTTGAGATGCCAAACAAATTGCGATACAATTGCAGTAATGTTAGGAGTTTATATGAATGTATCTCTGAAGGGAACTGACTGTCTTTAGAAAAGTTTACATGGTATTTTCTTTTCATGTTGCCTCTGAACGATGCATATTAAAGTAGTGTTCATAAGCGCAGCTCTGCTTTGTTTACAGCGGTAACCCAGGTAGGGATGGGGAGTCGACTCCAGCCGATTCCTCGACACTGAGTAGGTCTAGAGTCGGAGTCAACTCCAGCACTGGAATTGACTCTTGTTGTACGTCGACTCCGATATCGCTGATGTCTTCACTGATTCTCAAATCTCTATATAGTGAATGGCAGTTGAGTGCAGTGTATCAGCAAATAAACGAAATTCAGCGAGGATCCGTTTGCAGTGCAGTCCGTGTGCGGTTCGTATGCGGTGCAGAAGCAGCATGGGCTCATTGTGCTTTCACATGGTTGTAGTGCGCTATATGATCCGCGGCTATTTACCACCATTATTTTGATTTCAAATGCGAACGTTACTAAAAATGATTTTGTTTTACGCAGTGATTATCTTTTTACACAAAAATATAATCTTTCATAGACATACTCATGTTTTAAGCGCAATATAGGCCTATTAAAATGACTTCTGTATAGATTTATATAGGCCTATTATTAAGATGTTAAAGTGGCAAAACATGTAAACAGCCTGCAGTCTACTTTTCTTACGTTAAAAGCTAGTAGGCTATCACAAACATTTTAAATTAAAACTTACCATTGACAGAAACAGCCGTCTCATGCCTTTTCTTTTGCATTACATCCTTATTACAATCCTGCTGGTCATAAAGACCTTTTTTTTTTTCTATGGACTTATTTTTCTAACTCCACGAGTGCCATCTGTGTTGCCGTATTTATTTAAAAGGTACTTTTCCTTACTTTACCCCTATTGTTAAAAAGCTGTGTTAACTAAAAAAAAAAAAGACTTAGGCCTACGTATTTGCATTTATGGTGTAATTAATTAATACATTTCGTATCAATCTATGTTCATTTTCACTGTGAGCAGCGCTGTCACTTTAATTCAGCGTGTGCAGCACAGCGAAAATAGACTCGTGAGGATACCCTTGAGAAACGATCACTGCGATGATAAACAAGAATAAACAAATAAGTTTACATTCTATTAGACTATTAGAGCCAGTATCTCAATCTCTGCTTCAAATTCTGTTGGACTCCTAGCTCGGCCTGACTCTTGCATTTCTGCTCAGTTTTCTATGTTTGAGCCCGTTTCTCTGTCTGAGTTGTTAGTAGTTGTTCAACACCTTAAGCCATCTTATTGTTCATTAGATGTTATTCCACCTCGTTTATTAACTCAGATTTGGGATGTGGTGGGTTCTATGATCCTGTCCATAATAAATCAGAGTCTTTCAAAGGGTGTTGTTCCATCATATTTTAAACATGCCTTGGTGCAGCCTCTTTTGAAAAAGCCCACTCTGGATTCTTCAGTGCTAAACAATTACAGACCGATTTCTAAACTGCCTTTCTTGGCTAAGTTATTGGAGAAGGTGGTTCTTAATCAACTTTCTACATTTTTAAATGGAAACAAAATTTTTGATAAATTTCAGTCTGGTTTCAGGTCTCAACATAGCACTGAAACCGCCCTTCTCAAAGTGTCAAATGATTTGTTGTTATCTGTAGACGCTGGGAATTGTGCTGTTTTGGTGCTTCTGGATCTTAGCGCAGCGTTTGACACCATGGATCATGTGATTCTTCTTGACCGTTTGCAGGAGTGGGGGGGATTGAGGAGGTTGTTTTAAATTGGTTTTCATCCTATCTGCATGGAAGATCCTTTGCGGTGGAGCTTGGAAGCTTTATATCATCTTCACAGTTTATTTTCTCGGGGGTTCCTCAGGGCTCATGTCTTGGTCCTGTGTTGTTTTCTCTATATATGCTTCCTTTGGGTATAATTTGTCAAAAATTTAATGTGGCTTATCATTGTTATGCTGATGACATCCAGCTGTATTTGCCCCTAAGATGTAATAATGACTCCAATATTTCTACTTTGTTTGAGTGTTTGGATGAAATAAGGGCTTGGATGGCTTCTAGTTTCCTGCAGCTCAATGAGTCCAAATCGGAAGTGGTGATTTTTGGCCCCCCAAAGTTAGCCAAACAGCTTTCTGTACACCTTGGCCCCTTAGCCAATAATATCAACACGCAAGTAAGAAATCTTGGTGTAACCTTTGACTCTGAGTTGAAGTTTGATAGACAAGTTAGTGCTGTTGTTAAAGGAAGCTTCTATCAATTGCGTATTATTGCCAAATTGAAGAGAATTCTGTCTTTTGAGGACATGGAAACCGTGATCCATGCTTTTATTTCATCCAGGTTGGATTATTGCAACTCGCTATATTTAGGGTTGTCTAAGAATCTGCTCTCACGTCTGCAGCTAGTACAAAATGCTGCGGCTAGACTGTTGACTGGCACGAGGAAGTGGTCCAGCATCTCTCCAGTGCTGGCTGCGCTGCACTGGCTTCCTGTTGATTTTAGAATCCATTACAAAGTTTTGATAATGGTTTTTAAAGGATTGCATGGCCTTGCTCCAGAGTACATTTCATGTTTGTTGCAGCAACACTGTGTTACTAGACCTCTAAGATCATCTCAGAGTTTGCTTTTACATGTTCCCAGATCACAGTTGAAAACCAAAGGTGATCGAGCCTTTTCTGTGGCTGCCCCACGTCTGTGGAATAGTCTCCCATTGCACATTAGATCTTGTGACTCATTAGACTGCTTTAAATCAATGTTGAAAACACACTTTATTTGTAGAGGTCTATCTCAAGGCTGTACCGCTGGAACCATGGACCCACCAGATTTCTGCGGCGCGGGATTAAATTCCCGAATACAACGCAGCAGCGGTCGGTAACTCTGGTGCAATTTGAACGAGAGCGGGCGGTCTAACAATATCCCGTTCCCGACGTCCTTTCGGAACAGCATATCTGTGCTTTATTCACGCACAGGTACAGCCTGCACTAGACTGTCATGCACACGCTGCACGCATGAACCAGTGCTTCGTTTTATTTACGGGGTCTGTGCGCAGCATGTGCATAATGTTGCTCAGAGCAGGCGAGCCTACCAGTGGTGAATATACGGCCCTCAGACAGAACAGGCAGGTTGTTGATGAGTGACAGAGCAGAATAAAAATGGAGCAAAGTGTGGATGCGCTGTCCTTGAAGAACGTTCAACTCGGTTTTGTTTATATTTTGCTTAGCCTATTTTAAATTTATTTATTTATTTTTCTTCTGCGACACTTTTCCTAGGCTACTGTGTTTACAGCAAGATGTTAAACGAATTTAGTATATTGACAAGACGAATAAAATTATAATAGGCCATTTTTGTACACCCTACATTTTTTCCCTCTGCGACACTTGTTCCTATTGTGTTGTAAATGTTAAACGAATTGTATCCTGACAAGACGAATAAAAATAAGGAATACAATTTTTGTACATATTTATATTCTCTGTGACACTTTTTTTCCTACTGTGTTGGCAGCAAAATGTTAAACGAATTTTGTCTTAAGACACAAAATTCGTTTAACATTTTGCTGTCAATAAAAGACTCTTGACAAGATGAATAAAATAACAAATACACTTTTGTGCAGACTACACTTTTATTTGTTAGCCTATCTCTCTTTCTTTTAGTAGAGGAAATTTAAATGTGTGATTCTGGAAACGAGATCTAAATTTAGCGGGAACGGTCGGGTCGGGAAGAAAATTATTCAAAGCGGACAGCGGATGAACAAAGAGTGAAAATATCGCGGGAGCGGGCGGGTGCGGGATATAACCTCGCGGGAGCGGGCGGGAGCGGGACTTAAAAAACAGTCCCGCGCAGACCTCTACTCTGTGGCATACAGTTGCCCGTAGTTGTTGGGTCATTGTTCAGTGATGGATACTGTTGTGCCTTGTGTCTGTTTTTGATTAATTTTGTATATGTAAAGCACTTTGGTCAACTGGTGTTGTTTTTAAATGTGCTATATAAATAAATGTTGATTTGATTTGACATTCGTAAGTATTTTTGTATATATTGTATTTATTTATAAAACGGATAGTTTCAGTCCTTGATTCTGATTGGTTGAGCCATGTTCGCAGCCGTTGTAAATTATACTACAAACCTACATCTTTGTTTACATTTGTGTGTTGCTCAGCAACCACTTTGTTGCAACCACAACTGTTTCTAAGGAACTACATTAGCTTCGTTCAGACTGTCGGCCCAAATCCGATTTTGTGCATATCTGGATGGAATCTGATTTGAATAACTGACTGTCCACACAGCATATCGCAACTGTTCAAATCCGATTTGTGTGTCCATAAACGCTCTTTCGTTTTTACTGAATGTGCATTGGTTTCTATGGTAATGCCTTTCAGTTGTTATGCCTACGCTAAAAACAACAGTAACAGCAATACAGTTTGCAATATAAATGTTGTCTTACCGTCGCGGTTGCACTATAGTATTATATTTCGTCTTGTGAGGCAGCGGCAGAAACGCAAGAAGCTTGAATGTGCGGCTTTATTCCGTGCTGCCGACCTCCGCTACTTTGCTTTTTTTTCCTTTTTTTTTTTGTTATCTCCGCTACTTTCAAAACACAAAGAGGTGCGTATAATAGCAGTATATGTATTATTCTGCTTGACTTGCACTTCGCAATGACACAAGCTTGTTTCTGCAGAGATGTTCAGCATGTTTTCTGCAAAAACGTCTGACGTATTTACGTTTTACGTGGCGTGAGGACGTGAAAAGCTACGCTAAATCCGATCTGACTGTCCAGACTAAATCGGATTTCCAGAAATGCGATTTGAATAGGATTCCAAACCACGTACGAATGTAGCTCGAAACGGATTTGCAAAAATCAGATTTCATATAGTTCGTTGCCGTTCAGACTATTTAAATATGATCGGATTTCAATCAGATTTGCACAAAAATCGGATTTGGGCTGACAGTCTGAACGAGGCAATTGTTTGGTGGAAGAATACTGTTTTTATTAATATCATTACATTTTATTTGCTTTGTTTTCTTTTGTGAAACCTTGCTACATATGGAATAACCGTATTCCAACCGCTTCACGTCGTGCCTAACAACGCCCCTTAGCTGTTATAAATTCACTGTAAACCACGGCTTCTTGGGGCTTATTGCTTTATTTTAATATCAATGCTGTTTAAGACAGTATAGTGCCATCCCCTGACCATTATAATGTGACGAATTCATTAAAGAATACCTTATTTAATTCTGACATAATAATCCACCACGGCCTTTTTTTGCCCTCTGTAAAATAAAGGCCAATTCACACCGCACAGACAAACGCCAACAAACTAGTCTGTTGGAGTTTGTTGGATCAGTGTGTTAACCCTGTAGGCGTTTGTTGCCATTGGTTAGTGTTGGTTGGAGTTTGTTTTCACCCGACTGAACATGCTTAATCTGCGTTTGTTGGCTCGTGGAATGTCTGAGCAGTGTGAAAGGGTTTTCCAACAAACTACAACAAACTCTGACGTAATCTGATGTGGCCACGAACTGTTGCCATGACAATGCGCATATTTCACTTAAAGCGTGCTTCACCCACGGCCTCTTTCGTTTTATTCTTTTCAGGCGAAGAATGACTCGCAAAGACATTAATAACAGTAAAATTTAGATTGTGGCTACAGGATCATCCATTTCTTACCCAGTCAGACTTACACCATCTACACAGGACGCGAGCGGCGCGGTGTGACGAGACAAAATACAATAGAGGTTCTATTGATTATAATCAGTGACGCTGTCTACATTGGATTCGGTGCGATGCGACAACTGTCGCGTCCGGTGTAGACACTGTGTTACTTGACTCTCTGTGACTCGAGGTTTGTTGGTGTTTGTTGGGGCAGTGTGAACATGACAGTTATTTTTCATAAAATTCTAAATCCAACAGCCAACTTGAGCCAACTTGTTTGTTGGTGTTTGTTGGCGTTTGTCTGTGCTGTGTGAATTGGCCTTTAGGTGTCGGCAACAGCTAACAACGTTGATCATTGATAGCTCATTTAAAGGTAATGTCATCACCAATAAATTGGACTAATTTGGACAGTCACGCTAAATGGAGTCAAGGAGTCGATTCCATCAACTCCTACGGTGGGAATCGGGAGTTGGAGTCGACTCCGAAAAACCTGGAATCGAAAACCCCTAAACCCAGGAAACACTATATCGTTGCTGTTCATAAGCGCCACCTGCTGGCAGAGAGTGAATTTGCGTCTCATTCAGCTTGTCTGCTGTTTCGTTCAGATATGTTTTATGTAGTATAGTTTCACAAAACTAAAGTCAGACCATTCTGTTTTTGCTTCAAATTTCAAAATTATACTGTCTAATTTAGATTAAAAACTGCTCATGCTGTATGCTGCATCTTTGTTTGGATCATGATTAAAATGCAGTGGTTGCCTCTAATTTTAAATAGAAAGAGCACAGACAAAGCCTTAGTTTGTTTATATGAAGAGATTTCTTTTATTTGTGTAACTTATTTGAATTAGAGTTTGTTTTAAAATTTCAATTTAGTTTTGTTGTATTTCAATTTCACAAAGAAACGTGCAGCAGTAGACTAATAAAAGGACACCTTTTCATTTACTGTATAATGTCTTCAGTCTCATTTTGTTAAAAAAAATCGTGAGAAAATCGAATCGTGAAATTAAAACCGTGAATCGAATCGAATCGTGAGTTGAGTGAATCGTTACATCCCTATTATACACTAAGTGACTTCAATCACTAGATGCAGCCCAGGATGTTGTACATCCTCAGACTCTGAATTATGCATTTCTATGGCAACACTATTAAAGCCAAAATGAATCTGTGTAGATTTGAAGGGATAGTTCACCCAAAAATGAAAATTTTGTAATTACTCACCCTCATGTCGTTCCAAACCTGTAAGTCCTTCGTTCATCTTCAGAACACAAATCAAGATATTTTTGATGAAATCTAAGAGCTTTCTGACCCTGTATAGACAGCAATGGAACTACTGTGTTCAAGGTCCAGAACGTAGTAAGGAAAACGTTAAAATAGTCCTTGTGATGATTTTTTTTTTTAATGATCTCTTCTGTGTCAGTTTCCACCACCACTCAGGACAGTACTCTCGTGAATAGTGGCAGAGACTAACTGGAATAGAAAAGAAATTGTTGAAGAAAGTCATTATTTTTGTTTTCTTTGTGCAAAGTATTCTCGTAGCTTCAAAAAATTTAAGTTGAACCACTGATGTCACATGGACTATTTTATCGATGTCCTTACTACCTTTCTGGGCCTTGAACATGGTAGTTGCGTTGCTGTCTATGCAGAGTCTGAAAGCTCTCAGATTTCATCAAAAATGTCTTAATTTGTGTTCCAAAGATGAGTGAAGGTCATACAGATTTGGAACGACATGAGGGTGAGTAGTTAATGACAGAATTTTAATTTTTGGGTGAACTATCCCTTTAAGTAATCAATAAACAAAACTACAATACAGCAAGTAACAATTGTTATGCAAATTGTTATGCTTATTAATAAAGTTAAAGTTTATTTAGCAGGACATTATATTAAGACATCAACAATAGTCAATTATGTGAATTATTAT
This sequence comes from Tor tambroides, assembly GCA_021397915.2. Taxonomy (NCBI): domain Eukaryota; kingdom Metazoa; phylum Chordata; class Actinopteri; order Cypriniformes; family Cyprinidae; genus Tor; species Tor tambroides. Next base: position 53,829 of record JAFVLL020019693.1, read on the forward strand.
ACAAATTTTTTAATGAAATAACATTTTACTGCTGTAGCCACTGGCATTCAAGTGTTCTCTCATGACATTGCAATGGTCAGGTGGGAAAAGTTGTACAAGTACAAGAGTTTACAACCTATGATGACTCATAATGCCACAAACTAGGTTTTAAAACCGAGCCAATATGTTGCCACATTCTGTGACCTTCATGTCATTGAAGTGTAGATGTTTCAGATGTTTTTGTTTTTTTATTTTTTTTTTTAAATCATCTAAAAGTGTTTCTCAAACAAACAAAAGGAATCTGGATGCAATTATATGCTGATTTGTTTTGACAGAATTTGACCTTGACAGTTTTTTGATTGCTTATGGTTGTCAGCATGCCAAAACTTACAGTGTGTAACTGAACTTACATGTTTACTCTAATGAACATTTCTCTGCTCTTTTGAAAACTCAACTTCAAGAGGAAATACCAATTTCCACTATGGTTACAACTGAGCATTTTGCATTACCTGTATTTAAGGCTGGGCGATATGGCCAAAAAAATTATCACGATAATTTTTTTCATATCAGTTGATATCGATAATTATCACGATAAATGTAAAATCTTTATTTTTTCAAGTTTAAAGCCAGATTTTTGCGCCAAAGTGAAAGTTGTAGAAACCAGACCATTAATTTTCCTTAACAAAATAAATATCTAAATAGAAAAATATATTTCTATATATATAATATAGAAAATCTTCTAAATATATTTTTTATATGTTTCTGCATGTTCTAATGAGTGATAGTGTTTCAAATCAAGAAACAGGTTTGGGTTGCCTGATAATATTAATAATAATTATATCACTTTTTTTTGTCTCTTAGAAAAGCACATTTGATAGTAGCTTGAGTTAGGATGCAGAGGTAAAGTTTTGTTCATTATCAAAATCAGTAACATCTGTAAAAATTTTAGCAAGTGTTTTTTGTTTTTTTGTTTTTTTTTGTTTGTTTTTTGTTTTTTTAAAGCATTGGTATCCCATAGTAGCATACATTTAAATCATGATAAACACAATTAAAACCACATATAGCACCTCAATACCATGGTAAAAATATAACTATATGGTTTTTAGGTAGCCTATTTGTATGAAAAACAGTAGTCTAAAAACATTCAGTATAAATGCACACATGCTATAGCTTAATCACAAATACATACTATAATTATATACCATTACTCCTGTAATAAAATTCAATGTGAATATCCCACATTTCTGCCACAATACCATGGTGCAGTGAGTGTTACTACAGTAAATCCATGGTAAATGATGGCGATGTGTAGATTGAAAAGCCTTCTGACTGTCTCGTTGCACACAATGTTTCTCCTGTTTGGCTTTAAACTTTAAACTACCACAGAGTCGTTTGTGTTCTTCGCCGAATTCAAGCGCTTCACACTGGATCTCACAGCGCTGCTTAATGCTCGCGTGACTGAGTAAACGCATCTGATTCTGCTCTAGTGAGCTCGCGCCGCGCGGCAGTTTGAACTTTGATCCGAGCGGATAAACGGTTCAAATGAGGCGCGCTGTTTCGTTCCGCTTTTGGCGCATAAACATTATATCGAACATTTATCGAACTCTTCATATCGTTTTATCGAGGAAAATTATATCGCGATAATTATCGTTATTGAATTATCGCCCAGCCCTACCTGTATTGCAAGATCTTTCATTTCAGTTCTCAAAGCCTGATTCTTTTTCTCAAGTGTTATTTTCTCTCTGTGAATACATAGTTTGATATGAACAATGAGAGCATTATAATGCAAAGAGGCAGTCCAGCCATTACAGGGCATTTATCTCTGGTAGTCACATTTGGATAAGGAACTTAAACAAGATATTCCACAATTCAGTCTCCATAGAGACTTGAGCTCAAGGTCTCTCCATAGAGAGACTGTATGATTACATTTGTCTATTGTGTCAAAACAGTGAAAGATATTCAGTAAAAATGAATCTATAATACACTGCTTTGCCCTGCGTGTTATACCAAGGGGTGTAATTTGGACATTTCATCAGTATATTTGATTTTTATTCTCTTAGCCAGCAATACAGTATTTGCTGATACCTCAAAACATACCACAATACGATCTGAAACAGTGAACTTTATGACATCCCTAACACATTAAAGTGAACATTACATCCCTAGTTATACCCCCGCCCCCGCCCCCCAATTTTAGAGCAACTCTGAGAAGTCTGTCTCATGTGATTTGTAAATGGAGGCCTTGCAGCTGTTGAACTAATGGACCCACTTAACTGTTGGCCACCCAGTCCTCTGCAATATCCTCCTCCTTGAGTCTGTTTTCTATTATGAATCAATCCTTATACATGTTCACCAACAAACAAAGATACAGATAATACTAGCACTGTGGGTTTGGGTTGTGGGTTTTATTTTTCCAAGTTCAAGATAACTTTGTTTTCCTAACAATCTGGAAAGCTTCAAGAAGAGAAAGTCTTTTTTAATCCAAGAGCACATTTTCAGTCTTGCCCTACTTTCGTTTTTACTGTGTTGCATGATTGCACGATTGCTGTGGTTTCCCATGAGCGCAACATGTGAATGGTTCTTTGTGTTCTAGTTTGGGGGAAAACATTGTCACCAATGCATGCAGCCTTCATTTGAATGCTTGTTAAAGCATGGCTCCCCATGTTGACTGAATGCTACAACACTCCGATGTTACTGACATTTTTTTATTTTCAAGTCTGTCCTAAATGCTGATTCTGAAATAACTCAATTAGACTCCACTAATGACTAAACTCTGTTAATATTGCTCCTTTCTGTCACCCACTTGTCACAGAGGAGAAGGCAAATCAAATAGTAATTACATGTTTTCTTACAGCCACTTTTTTCTATTCAAAGTGGTGTTTATCAGATTACACCAGATAAATGTTTCTAGATAACTCCGTTCATGAATACCACCAAGTCATGGTTTTGTGTAAGAGCAGCAGCTTTGGGCATGTAACCAAAAGTACAAGTGCTACTGGTTGGCCAGTTTTCTTCGCAGGGCAATTGAAAAGAGATTAGAACATATCTGCCTGAAAATGTTAAAAAGTTTATTGCACCAAATTTTTGTCCTGAATATTAATCTTGGTGTGAACAGGCCTTAATTCTGATAAATACTAAAAATGTAATTTCAGTATTTATATTTGGAAATATGGCTCCAGCCCTGGAATATTTATCTGGAGCATCAGCCATACTAGACCAGCCATTACCAGATGCCATTCACAGGGCATTACTCCTGTAATATGGAATCATTTGAGATTCATTTTGCGGCTAATGTTTTCCCCCACCCACATTTGTGGCGTCATGCTGCTGTGTATTGCGTTGCTTGTAATATACCACATTTTTAACTGTTTGATGACTGCTCGACTATGGGGAGGATGCACAAACACCCTCCTGCCAGAGTTGGTTGAAGTTCACCTTTGACACTGCACTGAAATTAGCTTTCATCATGATCATTTACTGCTGCAATAACCAAGCCACATGCAGATATTTTTTTCCAGCTCTGAAAAAAGAGGGGTTTTTTTTATGTTTAAATGAGAAGCTGGTTGTAGCTAATGGCCGGAACCTTAAACCCACAAAAACTCACCCCTCTCTTTCTGATGCATGACTTCATTCTCCTTTCCTTTTTACAGCCATGGAGAGAGATTTTTAAAATGTGTCTCAAAGACTGGTGAAGGGGTGGAAAATCCAGACCTTGGGTTTGCACATTGGTTGCATTGGAAATGTCTTGCGGTTATTCCTGATGTTTATTTTACTTTATTTTGCATGCAGACATGAACATTTAGACCCATTTTTTGAGTTTGTTGAGTTTGCTCCCATCAGGTTTGGTTTTACCACCCTTTACACTAATTGTAAATTCCATTAGTGGTATAGTTCACCCAAAAATAAAAATTCTGTTATTAATTACTCACCCTTACGTCGTTCCAAACCCGTAAGATCTTCGTTCTCATGCGTGGTACTCTCGTGAATGCGCATTGAAGACTGACACGGAAGAGAAGAAACTGTTGAATTTAAAAAAGTCGTTATTTTTGTTTTCTTTGCGCACAAACGGCTTTCTCGTAGCTTCATTAAAATTAAGGTTGATCCACTGATGTCACATGGACTATTTTAACGATGTCCTTACTACTTTTCTGGGCCTTGAACATGGTAGTTGCGTTGCTGTCTATGCAGGGTAAGAAAGCTCTCAGATTTCATCAAAAATATCTTAATTTGTGTTCTGAAGACATGAGGGTGAGTAATCAATGACATAATTTTCATTTTTGGGTGAACTATCCCTTTAACTCATACTAGGGCTGGGTGGTATAGATAAAAATATGTCTCTGTATTCATAGCTTTTTGATTATATTATTTATTTCAATTTTTATACATTTAATTTAGGTTTTGCAAGACAGAGATAGCAAAACAGCAAAATCACCCTGACTTTAGAAAACTTAATGAACAAATAATAACAAAGTCATAGCAATATTCCCAATATTACTTTTATTAATTTTACATTTTTGTGAATGAATGAATCACAAATATATTGTAAATGTTCTATGTATATTGCCCAGCCCTTCACTCTGCCTGAATGTAATGAGATATTTGAGCTCCTTAAACATTTCATTTCATACTCTTTTTATCAAACACATTATTCTTTTACATACTGATTTGCAAGCTATTGCATGTAAATTCAGAGTGGCATAAATACTGACTGAAGCTTGTCCCTCAATCAACCACAACCTCAGTTATACACAACATTACAACATCCAGCAGATTTGGTTGTGCTTAATGTCTGTCCCTCACACCTGGAAAATATGCTTTTAGATGTGTCAAACTGCAAATGTTGATAAAATATTATGTATATGATGTTAGAAGATTCTGAGTGTGTCTCTGAAACATTTTGCTTTATTATAGCAATTCATAACCATAAATGTGTACAGTAACACATCAGCTGACTCTTCTCCTGTCTGAGTGCATTGTATTGAGCTCTAGGTGTCAATGGCATGCTGTGATCCAGTGCATGTCAGTATTGGACCATGACTATATGTGTTCTGCTACCAGGTGAAGGTCATGACTGACAACGAGCTGCTGGGTTATGCCTGTGAACAGTTCCTGGGCAAGACAGTGGCAGAGATTAAAAGTGTCATTCTGCAGACACTGGAAGGTCACCTGCGCTCTATTTTGGGTGAGTGACGCTGGACCCTTGTGTCTCTCTCATCTCGAATGGCACTCTCTTACCTTCACTGTGAAGAGTTCAGACAGTGTGCACAGTTAGTGTTAGATCAGAGTTCTTGCCAGGCCAGCAACATGACCAGCAACCACTTTACTCAAAGTTTGGGACATGTGGTTAAAAGCTTCCTCTGCTCTCACAGTGCATTTAGAACATTGATATATCCTTCATAATAGCAGACTCCAATCAATTTCCTGTAGGATGAAGGAGCATGAAAACGAGGAAACATCATGTCTTTCGCATCCTCACAACCTCATTTGTTTTTGTTCACAGGGACTCTGACGGTGGAGCAGATCTACCAGGATAGGGATCAGTTTGCCAAGCTGGTGAGGGAGGTGGCGGCACCTGATGTGGGCAGGATGGGCATTGAGATCCTAAGCTTTACTATTAAGGTGTGCTTACATTAATATGGATAGAGTTTCTGTTTTATTTTGCTTTTAATTTTTTGTTTTTCGACAATCAATCGATCTCTTTCAAATCCTATGCTGATGTCAGGGTGAAAATGTTGTCGTTTTTCTCCCATCAGGATGTCTATGATAAGGTGGACTATTTGAGCTCCTTGGGGAAATCTCAGACTGCTGCTGTTCAGAGAGATGCTGACATTGGTGTGGCTGAAGCAGAGAGAGACGCTGGAATCAGGGTGAGCTGAAGAACCAAAGGAGTCACTTTCCATGACTTTAGTACAAAATAGAGCCTGAAACTCTTAGAAAATTGAGATATATAATTATAAAATAAAAAACAAAATGATAATTGGGATGTCAAAAGAAGTTTTATATGCATTTTGTTAGAATATAGAACATTCAGATTAGAATAACTTTGGACATAGCTGAGAAAATAAAAAGATATCTTGAAAAATTTAGGTTTAGTGTTTTGTTTTGTTTTTTTTTTTTACTTTTACTCTGCAAGGATGCATTAAATTGACTGAAAGTGACAGTATAGACTTTCATTGTTAAAAAAAGATTTCTATAACAAATAAACGCTGTTCTTTTGAATTTGAATTTATGACAGTCTTAACAAAAATATTAAGCAGCAGAGCTGTTTTCAGCATTTATAGTAATGATAAATGTTTCTTGAGCACCAAATCAGCATATTAGAATGATTTATGAAGGTTCATTTGACAATGAAGACTGGAGTAATGGCTGCTGAAAATTCAACTTTGCCATCACAAGAATAAATGACACTTTAAAATATATTACAATAAAAACACTAATTGTAATTTGTAATAATATTTTACTGTATTTTTGATCAAATAAATGCAGACTTGGTAAGAACAAGAGACTTCTTTCAGAAACATAAATCTTACTGACCCCAAACATTTGAACAACGATATACAGTTTAAAACCCTTTTATAATAAACATGAAGTAAACATCAAAATTAAATGGCAGAATTTAGATAAAAATACTAAAACCAAAATTAATATTTCACACAGTACAGGGCTGGCTAGTTGAAGACCAAATGTTGATTCATTGTTGTTGTTGTTGTTGTTGTGTTGTTTTTTGGTAATTAAAATGAATTTAAATTTGTTTTTTTTACAGTTGCTAAAATGTGACCCTGGACCACAAAACCAGTCTTAAGTGTCAATTTTTCAAAATTGAGATTTATACGTCTGAAAGCTGAATAAATAAGCTTTCCATTGATGTATGGTTTGTTAGGATCGGACAATATTTGGCCGAGATACAACTATTTGAAAATCTGGAATCTGAGGGTGCAAAAAAATCTAAATATTGAGAAAATCACCTTTAAAGTTGTCCAAATGAAGTTCTTAGCCATGCATATTACTAATCAAAAATTAAGTTTTGATATATTTATGGTAGGAAATTTACAAAATATCTTCATGGAACATGATCTTTACTTAATATCATAATGATTTTTGGCATAAAAGAAATATTGAAAATTTTGACCCATACAGTGTATTTTTGGCTATTGCTACAAATATACCCCAGCGACTTAAGACTGGTTTTGTGGTTCAGGGTCACAAATATGAATTCAACAGATTGTCAAACTTTTGACACCAAAAATCTTAGGGCAGCAAATTGTATTATAATCCAAAAATAGTGTAGGACAGAATATTTCTGTAAGTGGAAAATATGAAAAAGCAAGTGGTATGGAACTTTTTTTCCTCATATTCCTTATTCTCTTGTTTTAGGAAGCAGAATGTAAGAAGGAGATGATGGATGTGAAATTTCAAGCCGATACAAGAATGGCAGACTCAAAGAGAGAGCTGGAGATGCAAAAGGCTGCCTTCAATCAAGAAGTGAACACAAAGGTAGAGCTGAGTTATTCCTCTGTTTATTTTAACACTGCAGATGCACTGTGGACACGCAAACACAACATATAAAATCGTTCTTTCCTTTCACCTATCTCAGAAAGCTGAGGCGCAATTGGCCTATGAGCTTCAGGCAGCCAAGGAGCAGCAGAAGATCAGACTGGAGGAGATTGAGATCGAGGTGGTTCAGAGGAAGAAGCAGATCGCCATTGAGGAAAAAGAGATCCTCAGGACAGATAAAGAGCTGATCGCCACCGTGAGGAGACCAGCTGAGGCTGAAGCCTACAAGATGCAACAGCTCGCAGAGGCAAAGAAGTGAGTAACGCGAGTGAGAATAAGTGAGTTGTGTATATATATATGAAATTGGAATATTTAGTTTAAAGGAGCCAGATAAGAAAGGCAAGAACAAAGGCCTCATGAACTCATTCTGTCTTCTGCTCCTCTCTGTCAGGATAAAGAAGGTGTTGACTGCACAGGCTGAAGCGGAGAAGATCAAGCGTATTGGAGAAGCAGAGGCCGGCTCCATTGAGGCTGTGGGTAAAGCCGAAGCAGAGAAGATGAGGCTCAAAGCTGAGGCCTATCAGCAGTACGGGGAGGCTGCAAAGACTGCCCTCGTCTTGGAGGCTCTGCCAAAGGTGTGTGGAAGTCTGGGAACTTCTGAACAAATGTGGAATTAGATTACAGTAATTACAGATGCAGTGTGATTCACATTTTTCTTTTTCTCTTCTTTAAGTTTGATCAGACCTCACTAACAATACCGATAGTTAAAATGCAAGTTTTTTGTCCTTTTTTAAAGATGATGCTCTGAAGAATAAAGCTGAGTGTGCTCACATTGTGTTAACATGTCAGTGAATTTGTATCGTCACAGATTGCTGAACAGGTGGCAGCACCCTTAAGTCGTACCAATGAAATTGTGATCCTGAGCGGCGGTGGTGGCCGTGTTACTGGGGAAGTGAATCGTCTGTTGGCTGAACTACCTGTTTCTGTAAACGCCCTCACAGGAGTGGATCTGTCTAAGGTGAATACATGTACACTACTACTTTTCATGTAAACTACTGTTCAAATGTTTAAGTTTTTTTTTTTTAAATGAAGGTTACATTTGATCTAAATTAAAACTGTAATATTGTGAAATATTATTACAAATGTGTCTGTTTTCAATTTTAATATATTTTAAAATGTGATTTACAGTGGTGGCCAAGCTGAATGTTCAGCAGTCATTACTCCAGTCTTGAGTGTCACATGATACTTTAGAAATCATTCTAATATGCTGATTTGGTGCTCAAAAAATGTTCAAAACAGTTGAAAACAGTTGTGCTGCTTAATATTTTTGCAGAAACTGTGATACATTTTTTGAGGATTCTTTGATAAATTGAAAGTTCAAAAGAACACAATTTATTTGAAAAAAAAAAATAATAATAATAATAAAAAAAATATATATATATATATATATATATATATATAAAATATTTAATGAGACTACCATTTAATATGGCTCTCATTTACTATGGTCATAAAAAGCCTCATACATAATTATAAAAGAATAAGCATAATGCTGTTTAGCGAGTTATACATCAAACCTGATTATTTTTTGGCATTAGTATTTAAACAAATATATTGTTTTGTCCGTATAAACATGTAAATAAATGTGGTTTCTCTACAGATCCCTTTGCTTCAGAAAATGACCAATCCTCAAGCTTGAACACGCTCCTTCCACTCTGCTGCCTTTCCGACACTCCCACATTGATTGCCTTGAAGAGAAAAACTTGAAAGCTGTTTTCTTTTTTCAGAAATGAGGAATTGATTTTTTTAGACCCCTGGTGCCTTACCTCTGCAGTACCAGAATCTCTGCATGTGCTCTTGTTTTGTCTCTTATATCCTTTTTTGTCAGTTTATTTGCCTTTTTTGTTGAAACAACGTACCTCAATTATAGTTATATTGTTAATCACAAAAATGTTTTATAAAATTCAGTAGTGGGCAGCTGCAGATGTATGTGTATGTTGTGATTTAGAAGATAAGGAAGTATTGCCATTTTAATGGGTAGCTAAGGTTGTATGCACAGTTACATTTATGCAATGTATGAAGATATATAGAAGTATAGTGTAGAAGAGCCATTAGGTTTGTTACAGCATGTTTAGTGGTTTGATAAACCGGGCCTTTGAAATCGTTCATCATTGTGAAGACATTGCTGTTCAGGTCGAATAGCGAGACAGGAATGAGGAGAACTGACTTTTAGTTTATCTAACCAATACATTTAGACATAGGTTCATTTGTAAACATCTTTTTGTATAGTTCAAACAGGAAGCACTCTAGTAATTTTTTAAAGTGGGATGAAAACAATCAATTTGTTACTTTTTAAAACTTTGCTTTTAGGGTTGTAGGTCAAATCACACTTTCACTGTGCAGTCGCTCATCTGAAACTACGCCATTGTGATTCATAATCATATCTGTATGTTTATTCTTTGACAATGTTTTGTCTATTTTTGGATAATAAGTAGTGGTCCAAATGCATTTTTACAGAGACACCAAGCAAAGGCCAAAACACATTGAATTTAGTAGGATTTAGAAAAGCAGAAAACCAATGATAATTTACCTCACCTAAATGTTTATGCAGACGATAAAGCTTTTTGGTCCTCTTCCATTAGCGGCAAGTAAGATATTATGACTGCAACCGAACTGACAGTATAGAACCCTGCATGTGCACTGTTTTGTCTACTGTTAAATCTACAAACTTGGAGATTAATATTGTGCATTTTAATTTGAACATCTACCATGTCCATAGTTTCCTTGAAAATACTCTGCCTACTCTTAGTTTTTCCCATATTGAATAACTTCAGTTATTTTTAATTCAGTGATGCAGCTTGATTATAACAGGACTTCTTCCTATTTTTATGTTTTAACCACAATATTTTGAATGTCACATGTATTCTTTATTCCTAAAGTGCTAATTATCATCATCCAAATAATGTGAGAGCTCTGTCAGTTACATGTGAATTTTAACTCTGCTTCAACTATTTTTTTTTTTCATTGAGTGATTATATTTTAGCGTTTTGTTGTCTTCTGATTTTCAATTTGCCATTGTGTCATGAGAATACAAATCAGTTTGCCAAATATCAGTAGGTGAAATATTATATTCACATTTATTTTACATTGCTGCTCAATCATAAATGATTGGGTCTTTTGTTCACTGGTAATCAGATGCCAAATATAACGTTTTGTTTTTTTTTACAGTACACTTTGGCAAAAGTATTTGTTCTGTTTGTCAGAAACAAGTTCATTAAAACTGATGTTCAATTTTCATTCTTCAAAATGAAATGTTTGTTATTTTACATCAATATCTGTTTCAGCTGGGAAAAGGGAACTGTGCTTTAAAAATGTAGCCATTGTTTATAAGATGTTGCACACATTTAAATTCAGCTTCAGGCTTCGAAAACTTTTCTATGATTAATCTAAACTAACGAGAGCTGTTTCTGAGCTGAATGTGTTTGTTGTAGAGTTGTGTGATGTTTTCACCACTAACAATCACATACTGAGAATGTGTTATATAGCAGTGCACTAGTTAATGCCTATAAGTTGTTGTAGAATGAATATACAGTATATGTATCTAATAAGAAATCTGTTTCTGATCAGTCAATAAAATCATCTTGATTTATTTGATTTTTTGCATGTGAAATATTTGCTGTTTTACACTAGACTGATAGATGCGCAGCAGTGTCAGTAGAGTCTATGGTGTTTGTAAAGGCAACTTTATATTGCTAAGAAAAGTTATATTTGTGATGACTTTAAAAAAAATGCTAACTTAACCCAGAACTCTGTATTTAGGTTTAATGTAAAAAAAAAAAAAAAAAAAGGAAACCCACACAGGGTCAGAGATTAGGATGGAAACAGCAAACGTGTGATTTTCTTCAGACCTTACTTGAAGTCAATTACAAGTCTGGAAGTTTTCACGTTAACTTTAGACATTTAGAAGTTCAGACCAATAGTAACAGACTAAACATAAATACGGACATTAGCGACCGCTAACAACCTCATATCCCACTGAAAATAATATTTACATTCTCTGGTTGAGAAGCCCTCAGTGTTCAGCTTGAATCTGCTTTGTAAACTTCTAATGCACACCAGTGCAGTCTCTGCTGGAAATGAGCAACAAAATGAGGCATAATTTGATGATGACTGAAAAACCTCATTTCCCAGTCTGCTGTCCACAGTAATATTCAGTTAGTGGTCTGCCACTGACATAGTCCATCTGTGAGCTGTGTTCAGTCTGGCTGTTCAGCATGCTGTTTAATATGAACTGCTGATCGATATACTCCTGAACCGCTGGATAAATCTGCGGATGCAGCTCTCGGTCTGGGTCACGGAGGTACTGCTCAGGTTGGGGAGGATTTTGCAGGACCTTCCCTGATGGTCCTGAGGCTAAAGCTCGAAAATGGATCCTGTTGAGGATATCGGTGAGGGGCCTCGGATTAACATAGTCAGAGACCGGGGTCATCTCCAGGTTCCTCAGAGCACTTTCAGTTTAGGAGGCAGAGGGAGGGGCAGCTCCATGTCAGGACATTGTCGTGAGGGATGGAGCTGGGTTTGAGAGGCTGGGCTGCTGTGGTGGTGCTGCTGAGGGTTTAGAGGGCTGCTGATCTGAGATGGCAGTCTGCTGAGGTTGGTGTCTCCTGTGGAGGATGGGACACAGGAGCTCTGGGCCACAGGCAAAGCTGCACTCAGACTATGGAGGCTGGAGGTTTTGGCTTCTCTGGGACTTGGGAAAAAATTGACACCATTATTTTTGGAGACAAAACTGTCAAGTCTATATGTAGCTGTTGTCTAGCCCTCTGAAGTGTTGTCTATGTACGATTCCATTTAGTTGTCTTTTTATCTATTTTTTTGTTTTGAAATATTGCATAATATATTCAAAATAGCAGTGGGAAAAGGGGATGCACCATGTACTTTGTGAATAAGTGTTAAATACTTTTAGACTCAGAAAACCAGACAGGTACAAAAAATATTTTTCAGTTAAATAGGATGTCAGAAATAGATTCATCCAGATTTTAACTATATTTTTTTCTGTGACAGAATATATATCTGTCCACTACAGTGGACGTCACGCACCACAGGGTATAATTCTGCCTATGGGCCTGTACATAGGTTCTGCCTTATTTTGTATGTTTTATTAAAATTATGATATAATTTACACTTGAATGGTTTTATTGAACAGAAATATTGAATAGTCTTCAGATTTTATCATTTATTTCAATGCTTACAGTCTATATTTATTTATTAGGTCATATAAAACTATAGGCATATATACATGTATACTGTATGAGTGCAGATATATGTGTGCATGATTGTGTTCGAGTGTGTGGAGGGAGGGTGTGTGTGTTTGTATTTGTGCTCACATATGTATGAATAGTCCCCCACCCCCACCCCCCGCACACACTGCCCCACACACCCCTGGCCCATACACACACACTCTTACGTTTTGTTTGTTACACTTCACTTTTCTGTGCTGTCACGACGTGACTTGTTATTTAATGTTCTTATGTGTATTCAAACCATTTTCACGTAGTAAATGTTTTAAAAACGTGTTTTTTAAGACCACACATTTAGTTCTATTGATTCACTTTTTATACCTTTGATGCATAGTGTCGACTACAGTGGACATATATGTAACTCCCTCAAAATATAATATACTGACAATTTTTTGGCATGATTTTTCACTTGTTTAAAAGTAAAAACAAACATGTAAAAAAAAAAATATTACTTTGTGATTTAATAATTCATGCATCAGAAGGCTAAAAAGTGATAAACTGAGAAAAATTTGAATCCTGAGGGATACAATCTTGTCACTTTCAGTGCAGTTACAAATCCAAAGTAAGTTTTCTGCCAGAATAAAAATTATATTGTTTAACATTTGAAAACAAAAAATGCAATTTTTACTTAATTTTATAAATTTTCTTAATTTCTTGTTCTGTAAAAGGAAATTATTATTAAATGTTTTATTTGACAGTTTAATAGTGCTTAATTATTAGTTAGTAATTATTACTATAGTAATATTTGTTTGGGATTTGGTTAAAAAGGAATATTTTATAATAATAATAATAATAATAATAATAATAAATAATAGTAGTATTTTTGGGGACAATGATGTGTTTAATTATCAAAAACAAAATTTAAGCTTTTTACAAGTGAGCATGTAGTTGTCTAAAAAGTAATAAACTGCGAATAAATTTAATCTCCAAGGATCCAAACTAGGTTTTAATTCTTGTAATTCTTGTTCTGTAAAATGAATTTTTTATTTTTTTTTTTACAGTACAATAGTATTATTACTAGAGTAATATTTTTAAACCTCTTCATAGGGTCAAAAGTGAGTTTTTCCCCCTAAATTGCCATGCTAAAATTGACAGTAAAAAAAAAAAAAAATCTTCCCTAGAGGGCTCTTATCTGTCACCTTTTTTAACCACTGATAAGTTTGCATCCCTGAATCTCTAAGTTTAAATGTAAAAGTCTAGAGCAAGAATGAGTGTTTTCCAGCATAACTGATTATAATGTGCTATTCAGTGCCTCACAAAACTTCCCAAGCAGAATTAGAGCCAGACTCACCTGTTCAGGTGTCTGTTACTGAGGCTGAGAATGGTGTGGGTCTGATGGGGTGAAGGTCTTCCAGCAGTGCTGGGGTTTATGAAAGCTGAAATGAAAGGGTTGGGGGTGACAGAATAATTCAGCATTCTGTGGCAGTCAACAGAGCTGGACACAGTCACATCCACATCCTCATCTTTCTGTGGCTGTCCCACTACTTGTGGACAACAGAAGAAGTACACAATTTATTTTTCTTTAGTCTGTCCAAAGAAAAAAAAAAAGCTGATTAAGTGGTAAATAAAATGTAGGGCACATCAAGGAGACCCTCATGATTGAGGTTAAAAATCACTACTGCCCTCTGCTGGTCATAGCGACAGAAACAAGAAGCAACACTGATGCATTTAATGTAAAGCTACATTGAATATTATTATTATTATTCTCTCGGGAAATCATACCATGCTCATTTGGTGTCAAATCCTGTTTGGCCTGTCCATTTGAATCCTGGGTCTCTTGGCTCTCTTTGTCTCTAAATCTAAGGAGGAGAAATTCTCAAATTTATATTGACTGAAAATATCAGAGTTAATTATTAGGGTTGAAGGTTCGACAGTCAGGACAGGAAATTCTATTTTAAAAATTCTATTAAATACAATTTGATTTGTCATTAGGAATGATGAAAATCTGAAACCTTTACCTACTGTACATGGTTGAAAAGAATTATAATTATTCACAAAAAATATCAGCCCTGATGTCAAATGCTGTAAAGGAGACATTTGTAAGTGAGATTTTCTGAATTAAAGAAAGAAATTATGAAAACAGCTCTCCATCACTTCTTTTCATGGTGACCTGACCTTATAATCCTCTCTAACTGAACTGGCCTAATGAATTATTTTTAATGAAGTGCCTCTCACCTTTTTCTGTTCAGCCCATTGTCACGAAAGCCTTTGGCAAAGGGGTTGTTGTCAATCTTGAGTTTTGTGATCTGTGTTGAGGAAGAGAAACAAAGAGTCCCATCAGCAAAAACCACAGACTTGCCAGTCAAAATGAATAAATCATACCAATATAAAACATAATAAATCAAGAGAGAAAAATCAGACACATTGAAGTCTTCAAATTTCAATTTTTACTTATACTGGATATACTAGATTCAGCTACACTTTTAATTGGCCTTTTATCCTCATTAATTTGACCCACTAGATGGCAGTAGAACTCTAATGAAAAGTATCTTTGAAGGCCAGCTTTGAAAGTCCTGTATTCACACAGTTTTAAGAGTCTCCAGCATTCATCACATGTGACATGTCTGTCCTCACCTCTTGATTCTGGTAGGCTGTGACAGCTATAAAAGCAGCTTCAGGGAAGGTGAAGCGCAGGTAACCGCCAGGGTTGTGGGGGTTACGGGGGTCTGGAGATTGGACTATGTGTAGACGGGGCTGGTATTTGTGCATGGAGTGGAGAACCACCTAACAAACATGGAGAGAAATAGAACTATAAACGGTAAAAAAGTGATCCCAAAAACCGAAAACATCTTTTATAAACCTTTCAACCGATACACTTTCCCCATTTCTAAAATCTCACCAGGCCATTAGAGTTGAGGGTGTTGTTGGTCAGTTTGAGCTTGTGAAAGGATATTGAGTACTGCATCCACTTCTCTCCAGGTGCAGGAGAGTCTGGATGGATGAAGAACCTATTGGGCAGGTGTGAGTCAGTTGAACCATTTGCTTCCCAACGATCCTTATTCCACTGTAACAATATAAGAGTATATGAATAGTCATGAAGAGAACAATTAACTACAACACTCTATCACTACTCATTCAAGCATAGATTATTTTTAGGTCTTTAGTTTCGGTTCTTAACTTCCAAAAATATTCACACATCTATCAAGTTTGCCGCATTATAACATCCCTATTACCAATCTGGAGCTGAAAATATGTGATGTTTATCAGTTCAGATATTGATATTAAGGAATAAAACACAGAGAGAGCCTTATTATAATGTATAAGCAGAAAAAAATAGTTTAATAGTAAACTGTTGTAGTATACTGTTCAAACCGGGTTGAGAAAGATTTTTTAAAAGAATTCTCTTATGAAGTCTTACCAAGCATGCATTATTATAAAAACAGTAATATTGTAAAATATTATTACGAATATTTCTATTTTAAATTGTATTTATTCCTGACAGCCGAAGCAGTCATTACTCCAGTCTTTAGTGTTACATGATCATTCAAAAATCATTCTAATATGCAGATTTGGTGTGCAAATGTTTATTATTATTGTCATCAATGTTGTTATCAAAACATGTTAAAAACTATTTTTGCGAAAACCACCATGCAGTTTCAGGATTCTTTGATGAACATGCAAAAGAACAGCATTTATTTGTAATAGAAATCTTTTGTAACATTTAAAAAATTCTTTGCGGTCATTATTGATCAACTGAATAAAAGTATTCCGTTTTGAATGCTATTGTACGTGTGTGTTTGTGAGGGAAGTTGAAGGGGGTTTAAGTGAATATGTGTGTATGTGCCATAAGGGAGGTACCTTGTACTTGTGGTTATCAAACGGCACCATGTCCATTATCACCACATACTTGACTTTTGCATTCAGTCCTGTCACTGTTACTTTGCAGCTGGGAAACATCCGCCTGAAATAAATGTACACCGGAAACACATCATAACAATTAGTCATCACATATTAAAAGATGCCCTCCATAATGTGCATTCTGATTTGTAATTCTTTCAAGATTATGGCCTATTCAGCTAAATGAATAGTACACTGAATGCACTTAACAACGATTTCTTGCACCATAATAAGGGAAATATAAACATTAAAAGTACCAAGAATTAATTTAGTAGTTTTAAACCAATGTAGTGCATACCTTCCAGATTTAGTAATCAGCATCTCTGTGCCAATACTGCTGAATTTGTCCCAAAGCTCTCGATCTTGCAAAGATACATGAACTGGCAGTGAGGTCAGTTCTGCTTCAGGACTGTTCATCCTACTATTGAAGCCATGTTGAGTCCGGCAAATGGGTTCCTTACAGTCTAATTGAAAATATAATTATTTCCGATTTTCATTCACCACACTATTTCATATATACAGCATTGACTTTCCAGAATGACACTTGTTTGTTAATAAAGAACACCCCATTTAGTCAGTTTGAGGTTTCACAGTAATCACAGTAATCAATAAATAATAACAACAAAAAATACACCTGTAATTGAATTTAAAACTCAAAAAAACTTGAGAGATGTAAAGATATTCCTACCTTGTGCATAATACCCGTAGTTATTAGCCAAATGATTCCTTTGGTAAGGTAAGTCCAGCACAGGACGTTCCTCTGGGAGATACATGACCATGAGACTAGAGCAACAAACTAAAGTGACTTGTCCAGAGGTTAGTAGCTTCCAAAGCCGATGACCTGCTAGGACTAGGTTGCTACCTTTCCATAACTTCAAAGAGGACAGAGGTGTGTATGTGCACTTCTGTCAAAACATCAGTCTTTGTCTTTGATCTGCCTCTTTGTCTCTCCCAGTTCCCAGTTTGTGCTCCAGCCTGCCCACAAAGGTGTGTAGAAACAACAATCCCTGGATCTGGAGGAAAGGGGGGTGCATCTGACTTTAGAGGCCAAGGGTTCCCTAACACTTCCTCCAAACCCATACAGACACACACACACACATATATAGGTGTTAATCACCCCAGCAGTTTGTCCCCTCATTACTGCAGGAAGTCTTTGACACTATTTATTGGCTCTTGGCCAAACTGTCAAAGTTCGGCAGATAATTTCTAATCTTGGATATTAAAATTGTGCATTAAATCTGGTTTCAGGTCATTTGCTAAGGGCTTTCTCTGTAATAACACCCTCTGAGTTAGGCCTAGACAGAATCATCCTGGACAGCAGTAAGTCTGGTTTTGTACTGGTTTTGAATATGCTTAAGCAGTTAAACACTTGTGACCATCTTAGCAAACACCTCCAAGTTTTTCAAGCAGTAACATCCTTCAGACAGTAGTTAGTTAGTGAAATTTTGTTGGCAAAATTGTATATAGTCAATAGTGCAGTGATGTATGACACATAAGTATGAAGTAGCTTTCTGTTGACCAATGCAGCAAATTCATGTGATCAACTTCAACCCTTGCTTAGGGAAATCTTTTGCCTTCACGTGAAATTCCTGATCACATGGATAACTATTAAAATGACTGGATCACATTTATCACTGTACACGGAAACTGATCTCCTCAATTTTAATAGTGATTAAATGTGATTGCACATTTAATCTAAAGCTATTTTTCTAATCTGACAACCTTTCAGTCTAAACTATTTGAAGGCAGTAATGTTCAACATGAAAGTGCCAGCATCAAATTCATCAGTCATGTTCATATTTTCCCTCCCTGAAATAGCAGTTAGTTCCCTGTGAGAAAGAATCAGCATGTCCAGTACAAGGGTCTTCAACAGTGAGTCCACCAATTAGTGTCTGAGCTCAAAATAATTTTGAAAATAATAAATATCTAAATAAAAAATGAAAAATTAAGTTAATGTTTCATTATCCCACCACCAGTGTTGGGGAGTAATTACATGTAATTATATATAATTATAATATTACAGAATTACGTAATTTAATTACAAAAAAAATGTAACTGTTATGTTAAAAAATGTGTAATTAAATTACAGTTACTTATGAAAATGTTCAAGATTATAGAGGGACACCAATGTTTCAGGAGTTTAGGACAGAATAAGACACATGCTTATTTAAAAACTGTTTTATTTTCTATTTGGTTTTATGTATATGCTTTATTTTTTTAAATTAACTCGTTTTTTTTCTCTCCAAACCACTGGTAGATGCCAGTGTTTCCTATCATAGCAATGCAAAGATTTGATTTCAAAAACAGTATCGTAACTATTAAACTATATCTTGTTAAGGTTAAAATCTGTATTTAACCTCAGAATGATCTCAAAGTATAAGCAGGTGCTAAAGTCTTATTTTGTGGTGGTTGCCCTTTATAATTAAATTATTATAATCTTAATTCAAGTGATGAAGGATTTTGAAACTCTGACAGTAATCAGTGTTGAGTACTAATGTATGGTTAACCCTGCCTGGTTTAAATGTTTCGAAATGATTAACAGTTGAAAACATTAGTTAAAAATGTAGAAAAGTAATCGAATGTAATCAGTTGCATTACTTTAATAAAGTAATTGAAATCGTTACACTTCTTATTACATTTTAAATAGGGTAACTGGTCTTGTGATCTGTAAAGTAACCTTCCCAACACTGCCTACCAGTAGTATTTTTCACACAAATTTAAATACAAGAAAATGAAAATTAAATGTACACATATTTGTCTCTTTAAATCAATATGAATGACAAATTAATAGAAATTACAAATAATTTTCTGTTTATATTTTAATTGATGTGCAATCCAAGCATCATTATAAAGTAACATTAAAATTGTATACATATTTTATATACCTCAGTTTTATATATTATGTAACAGGGTCTAAAATGTCCTTATCTAGCATCCGCCCTGAACTGTCTTCATCGTTTAGTGTTTTTCATTTAAGGTCATTTACAGTAAACTACTTGAAAAGTAAGTCACAACTGAGCAGCTTGTTAAGTGCTTTGATTAAGGAAAAGAAGCTGATATAGCAGGATTGTTCTCCAAGAATTGACTCTGCACACTTTATGCCAGCACTCAACAACCATTAAGTTTAAATGATCCCAGATCAGTTAGATCAGGTGACCACTTGTGTTTCATAAGAGCTCTAAAGGGCAGTTTCCAATTCCCTTCATGTCTAGCTGGCCACAGCGATCTCTTTTCTGTAAACTCATCACAAATCAACAGAAATGTCCATTTATTTGGGTGACAGATAAGGTGTCAGAGGCTTGCTACATGCTGGTGCAGCTCAGATAGGCCACAATCTTGTTTTTATCTGTTAACATGGCCTACGCAGTCACAAACACCCCCCAACCCCACCCTAACCGAGAGTCTGTCTCCAGAGTAACTGCAGGGGGCAACTCCCATGTTAGCCAATAGACCTTTAACATCCAGATGCTGAGGACAACTACAGATGTAGAATCAGGTTAATTTGTCATAGCTCACACATGGGTATGAGAACAGACACCCAGAGGTGATTTCATCGGTAGTCAATCAACAGCTGGCCACCGTAATCCGTGAATTTGGCATCTGCGTATGTGATTGCATCATAATGTCATGAAATCCATTCGAGGGATTTAAATCTTGTGTAGAAATTGAATTTGTCCTTTGGTGATATCTTTTTGTAAACCCCTTATACAGCCTAAAGATGCATTTTTATTAGCTATTTATGCAGGTTTATTATGTGTAATTTGGAATCGCATTGTAATATGCACTTTTGGCTATAGATAAAAGCTGAAGAAACTAATATGATATGCATAAAACATGTTTTTGGATCTTTTCAGCAACTTTTTTGGTAAAATTTCAAGTTTATTCCAAGGGTGGGAGAGTTTGGGTGTGGCTCACACATTCACGTGAGAGCAAGACCTGATGCTAAGTGACTGTTCAGGGTCTGATATAGGGAATGATTCTGATTGGTCAGCAGACTGAAGGGCAGAGACATGATAAGGATGGAACAGCCTTTGTGTCATCATATGCAAATGAGCAGCGAGCATTAAAACTCACGACCAAGGGAGCAAGGTTTACGATCGCTTAACGGCATGGAGACGACAGACTTGTGAAAACAAGGTGAGAAGATGGGTAAAGGTGACAGATGAAGGCAATTAAACTGTTTTTCAACACTTCCTGCAGGAGTACTGAAGGTGAGTGTGTCGGCCAGTGACTATGAACTACAGGATGGCAGCTGCTCTTCCTTTAAGATGAATAGTTCCATGTGAGGGATCTTCCACAGGTGTGATCATCTGAAGAGTTGGGAAGAGTTTCTACAGGAAAATCTTTTGGAAACACAAATGAATCTAACAATTTAGACCATGCTGAATTGATAATGATGCAACAAATCTGGAAAGCTAAACAGTTTCTGGAATTTGCTTTAAGTCAAATATCATTTTAGTTCTCTAAAAATAGGCTGACAATATTCTAGATCACAGAAAATGTGCATGTTCAGTGGATTTCCAAAGTAAGGGTGTTTCACCAATCTTGCCCTCTAGACAGGATATCATCGTATACTGTAAGTTCATTATTGAGACACTACAGTATAGATGATGTACTATCCAGGGGGTCAATACGCCGCCAACTGCTTCCTGTGGACCTGCAAACATTGTGACAGAGAGTGGCGGTGAAACCGTTACCATTACTGAGTTTAGTAATGGTAAGGGTTCTGTTGCCTTCTCTCAAAAATCATCTGGATATGAGAGGACCAAGCATGTGATAAAGCGAACTTCAGAGCAATGGATGACGTAGTCAAAATCAAATGAGTGAACGAATGGACAAAAATACCAGAAAGACAAATGTTAAGCAGATTTGAAATTCCGAATCATTTTTACTCTATACATTGTTATGAGACTGCCATTGTATGTAATTTAAATAAATATCACTGAATTTGAAATTAAACATTTTGCTTGTTTTGTTTCATTATTCTCAATTATTTTTCACAGAATCCACTTTTAACTCCATCTTTTTACACAGAAAGGAGGCATATGCAGTTGGTAAAATGCTTACTTGTGCTTCTAGGAGCCAAAGACATGATGAATAAGAATCTTTGTCTTAACTTTAATGAACTTACAGTTAACTGATGCAGCCAATGGAATAAAAGTAATGGCCAGTGTAAGGATATAGAAGGAACCAGGGACATATCATTGCTGTAGGTCAGCTAGAGATAAGCATATAATGCTTCATGGAGTTCTAGTGCAAAAAGAGAAATAAGTGCCTGTTATCACCATTTAGAAACTCAATGCAGCACCAGGTTAACTGCACTTTCCATTAGAAAGGTTATCTAACCCTCTAGGGTCTAGGCAGTGGAAATTTAAATGGCTTTTTCCACGTTTTGAAGGAGGTGGAAGAAGAAAAAAAGACTGTTTACATGATTTATGTTTTATTTAAAGAAAAAAATAGTTTAACAAAAAGAATTATTTAGAGAGAGAGAGAGATACAACTGTTCAGAGGTTGGGGTCAGCATATTTTTTATGAAATTAAAAAAGTAATGCTTTTTTTAGTTTTACAAATTATTTCTATTTCACATAAATCCTGTTCTTTTGTACTTTCTATTCATCAAAGAATCTTAATTAAAAATGTATCACTGTTTCAACAAAAATATTAGGCAGCACAACAGATTTCAACATTTATAGTAATATTTACTATAAATATTTTAATAATATTTTTCTTGAGACCAAATCAGTATATTAGAATGATTTCTGTAGGATCATGACTCTGACGACTAGAGTAATGGCTGCTGAAAATTCAGCTTTGTCATCACAAGAATAAATTACATTTTTGAAAAATAAATAAATAAAATAATAAAATAAAACGGAAGACTTTTTTAAACTAATATTTTACTGTTTTACTGTATTTTTTGTATCAGATTAATGCATTCTTGGAGAGCATGATTGACTTCTTTCAAAAACATAAAAAATTTTATTGACCCCAAACTTTTTAATGGTGTATTATAATAAAACAAACAATTGAGATTTACACAATTAAATGTCTGCAGCAAATAAGTGAATTGATTCTTTCAGCTCCATGTGTGCATTTCTGCTGTTTGTAGATAAAGTCGCCATAACTTTTTCACCACAGACAGTCCTGCAACATGAGAACCTTGCTGACTTTTCGTTTTCACTCAAAACATTTACCACTGAGTAAAATTGATGCAAAAAAAGATACTCAGCTTATGAAAATTAATATTTAATAACTGAAATTTAACAGAGATAGCTACAAATAATTTAAAACCGTTAATAATTCAAAAAGGTGCAGTTAGTATCATGTACAGCCACAGCTGAGGAGGCCCGGCTCCACCCTGGCAACCCGCCACCACCCCAGCCGTGCAGCCCACTCTGAGTCCTATGGCCCACCTTACATGTTAGAGCTGAAGCCGGGCCTACAGTTGAGTGATTTCAGGTCAGTGTAATGTTATTACGTAAGAAATTCAGTTAAACAGCAAGACTGCACCACAGATAACAGCCTGACCACACTGAAGACAATGAATAATAAAAAACAAGGTAAACCCTTCCTTCCAGTAAAAGAGTGAAAGTGAACCTCACCCTCAGAGCACACAAGTAAATCTATGTATTAATGCAGAACTAAACGATTTTTGGCATTTATTTTTATTTGGACATTTTTATACATCAAAAGCAGCAAGATATGTAAGCGGCACAGGCAGATGTGATACAATCGATCATAGTCTCATTGAAATGATACAGAAAACCCATGTAATGTGCCTTTAATATACTTACATTTCATTTTATAGGAATAAGAGAGGTCTGCTGAGATCAACCTGACAGTATAACCCAAAATACAGCCAATTTTGAGTTCATGTCCATTTCTTCACTCTTAAGTAACTCTTTTCAGGTTTCCGAATCCCTCTGCATGGGTCAGGCTCTGACCTTCATCATCTGAACAGTCTACTTCACTTCTTCAACTTTGCAGAGATTTTCAAACGCACTTCACGCAAGAAAATCTTCATTAGGTCACTTTCAGCTTCCTGGGTTATTCTGGTTATCAAATGACCTCCAGAACCAATAACCATTTTCTGCAAGAAATAAGAAAGGTTTCAATTTATAGTGAAGTACAATAATGTTACTGTTTTTTCAGGTAATGAGAAAGTGCTCTTTTGTTTTAAAAACAATTCCACAAAATGTGTACCATAAAATTAAAGTTGCCTGATGGTAAAAACAGCAGCATGGAAGACTACCCTCTCTAAATAAATGTGGCAAACAAACCAACTCACCATATGAGTGTCTTTCTTTACATATAGTTTGATGGATATGTCGAGTACCCCATCCTCAGACTCCTTCCAGATTTCAATTTGCTGCAAAAAGACCAAAATAATAATGAAAAACAAATAACATTCCAGAAAACATAAATAATACAAAAAGGTCACAATACATATTTTGAGTAATGGAATCATTCAGAAAGAAGGACGGATGTATGACTAAATTTTGTGAAGAAATTCCCAATTAACAGCTAACAGAATGAGAATCACACCAGGGCAAAATAGATGCAGTTTCGATGATGAAAAATAGACCATAATAAGAAAACAGATGGTTAATTGGAAATGAGCAATTATGACTGTATTTATTTGACCAAAAATACACTAAAAACTGTAAATATAGTTATAATAATTATTACAATAACTAAGTATTAGTTTCTATTTTAATATACTTTAAAATGCTATTTATTCCTCCGATGGCAAAGCTGAATTTTCAGCATCATTACTCCAGTCTTCAGTGTCACATGATCCTTCAGAAATCATTCTAATACGCTGATTTGGTGTTCAAAAAACATTTCTTATTATCATCAATGCTGCTAAATAAAGTAATAATTTCTTAACAAAATCTTAACAGATCACAACCCACCTGTGTCATACTGTACGGCACCTCCTTAGGAAGATACTGTAGAAGTTTCTCTCTGATAGTGTTGATGCACACCTCCTCAGGACCCTGATCAGTCAGCACTTCACTGTGGTACTGCCAGTGGCCAGGCTTTGCAGCTTCCAACAGGTACGTCTATTACACGTGTTCAAACACAGACAAATTAAAGATGAGCAGCACAATGCTGGAGATTCCAACATCAAGTTTTTTTTAATGCAAATGTCTTTCTTAAAATCTCCAATGCAGTCTCTAACCTTTAATGTTTCCACATCTTCTCTGTCAATAGAACTTAACATGAATATGTCCTTAAAAAGTGGCCACCCCCTACGGCTCTTCAGGGCCTTCAGCTCCTCATGGCTCAGCCTATCTTTGCCCTGACCCTCCTGAGATGCCCCGTCCTTCGTGTTCTCAGAATGTGGTTCTTCAGCATGTCTGCTGTGGTGTTTGGCTGCTAATTTCTCACGTGGTTTCTCTGCGCCACGGATCCTGATCTTCTTTCCGTTCACCACTCCTTCTGTCAGCTGTGCTGTGAGGTCTAGCAAAAGTGTTTTGTTCTTCAGCAGATCTACCTGTGTGTTAAGAGTTGATTTTTTGCTTTAGCTCTTCTAAGTGTAACAGCTATTAATCATTCACTGAGTTTAATAGTGATATTCATTTCTGTGTTAACAGTAGCAGCAAAACAGGCCCTTCTCTTTGTTAGATGAGAAATGCGATATGCAGAGAAAAAGAGATGGTAATTTCCTCCACAAACTAACCTTGTGGTCAGACTGGGACAGATCAATACACAATGACACAGCTAATACCTTATTGAGGACAAGGATGGCAGGGACACCTGGATTCAGAGCCAGACACTTCAGCACTTCATAATCCAGCTTATTGCGGGTCCATTTATCAGACATGTCGACTAGCACCACCACTGCAAATATATAGTAGAAATGGAAAGAACTGAAGATTTAGCACATGAGTCATAATACAGTGGTTCTCAGCCTTTTTGACTCTAAGGCTCCCATTTGTCCAAGACCATATTCAAAGTCTCTCCTATCTAAGCCAATACCTCTGGTAAACCTATTGTAATACAAATATTTGATACTTCAAGTACTAAACATAATCAAATAATATTATTGAAAGTTTACTGATACAGTGTATATATATATATATATATATATATATATACAGTCTGGCGAGTAAACAAAAAAAAATTACTAGCCAATGGTGATTCTATTGGATGCTGTCTGTGTCCTCTTTTTTGAACAGACTAAGAAATAAAGAATGGAACTAAAAGATTGTTTTGTTTTGTTTTTTACCTAGATCAGCTTCCTTTATTGAATCAAAAGGATCCATCAGCAGCGATTCCTCCAGATGATGTCTGTTAAACAAATATAACAAAACAATCAAGTTTTGTTTATGAGTATATGAATTTTTACCACACTTATGGCATTAGTTAAAACAATGTTGTTGTTTTGAGTTGGTTGAGATGTTCAAATAATCAGAGAAATGTTGCCACAGAGCCACAGTATTTACACTTTTCAGGGAAATCAAATTACAAATGGTTTACTGACAGTTGTCACAATGTTGAATGTAAGAAACTGCTGTATTACATAGTCACCTTTTAGCCTTTATTGGTGTGGTGAGACCAGGGGTATCCAACAGTATCTGATAAAAAAAAGGAAGTGAGAAAATGTCATTCAAACACAGGATATTCCCTAAACAGACTAGATTTTTATTTGGATATTATGGGATAGAAGAGGTTCTTACGATTTGTGTCTCATCCTTTGTCAGGACACCAACAGCACGTGATCTTGTTGTGTGCACTTTCTCAGAAACAGCAAACAACTGTATGAAAATTGTGAATTAACAATTAATGTTACAGAGACACGTTTTTAGGGATTGTTAATTCACACAAAAATGTAAATTCTGTCATTACTTACTCATCCTAATTATGTATCTCTATGCAAATCTTATTTTTACATGTGTACATTTGGGACAACATCGTAACTATACACAGCCTGTTATTCCATATATTAGTATAATATCACCTTTCGACCCAGCAGTTGATTGGTAAGTGTGGATTTCCCTGCATTAGGCGCACCCACTATCGCCACTTTAAGAGATTTGGCATTTTCAGGTTGATCAGGATCCTTTAGCAACAAGGAAAATTGATGACCTGAGAGCAGAATACATAAACACACAGACAAAATTGGTTTAACGAATAAACTATAATATCATAAAAGTCCATGTAGATAAGATACAAATAACTGTTTTCGACATGTTATCTCTAAAACAGCAGTCTTGAAGCCTCGAGAGGGGCTGGTGATATTCTTACCGCTGTCTGGTGGAACCGAGACAGGGTGATGACCGAGACCCTCATCGGACACAACCGCTCTCCCCTTCTGCAGTCTGTCCAAAAAAGCACCCGAAGACACCAAACTGGCCGGAGTACAATGAAAGAGACATTTTCTTACTGTCTGTGGACCAAAAACTGAGCAACCTGTCAACAAGTAGAGGACAAACGACAGGTAAAATAATTAGAGCTACTATGACGTTGACGTTGTTTTTCTATGAGTTTGGTTTTATTTCTGGTGGCAAATGCCACCAGTTTGTCATCTAGCATAACGACAGGAGATACAAGGACGGTAAACAGACTGTATATAATCTATAATCTGTAAATCACCTGATACACGCAGATAGAGTGGCGCGTGTTCTGGGGTTGCTGTCAGTTTGCGGATCGTTGAAAATCGCAGAGATCTGCGTAGAAACATCTCGCAAAGCCGCAAGGTCATTGCTGAAACCCGTTTTCTTTACACAAGTGAATAATTTCAAAACGTTTCGCTTAGGTTAACCCTTGTGCAAGGTTATTCTCCTCTCCATGTTTGTTTACACATGTGTCCAGGGCGCAGACATGTTGCTAAAGTCGAGTAAACCGGAGTGATGAATCTATATATTACACACTACTGCCATCTGCTGCTCAGAAGCCACAAATAAACGGCTAGTTTGGTCTAATTATAAAAAACCAGGAACCTTTGTTATCATTTCAGCTAGTACAAGAAGAAATACTATAGCGTGTATATGATGTCCTTTGGATATTAACTTTGACAGGAATGAGATTTTGGAGTTAACTGGTCTAGCATGAAACAGACAGGCCTTCTGAATCAAAATTACTTTTGTTATGTTTGTGGTAAAAGGAGCCTTTGAGGACCAGAGAGCTGAGAATATGATCCCTAATCAGAGCCACTGAGGTTTTAGATGTTGTTTTCATCCGCTCAGGTAAAATCAGAGAGAACAGATGTGTTTTTCCATCTCCCATCAAAAGCTAGTCCACCAGGAGCAGCACAGAGCTGAAAAACGCTTCCACTGGGGAGAAGAAAGGATATCAGGTGGCTCACAATCTGTCAGCATACCAGCTTAGTGAAAATTTACAAAACACATTCAGCAAGCAAAAAAAAAAAAAAAAGAGGATTTTGACTGAAGCAGAGATTTGTTTGTGTAAGAAAAAGCCAAGAATAGTTAAGTTCATGAATAGACACAAATATAGTATATACAATCACATGTGCTAACAAAAACGCATTCACCATTCACTTAAACAGGACCTCTCTTCACATGGGTTTGGTCTACCTTTATTTTACCCTGCAGACCAGGAGAAATGGCACATCCTTCGCCAACTCCCTCATTTGAGAATATGGGCCATTTATAGCAACATATGATAAGAATTTATAAAGATAATTGCTAATCTGATGTTGAAATGTATTCTGTATTTTAAGGCACTAATTAGGTATTCAGTAATTAAAAAGGAATGTTGTGGAGACACATTTTGCAGAACTTCTAAAGATCTTTGTTGCTAATTATGTACTATTATTATTGCTGTATGCGATAACTAGGATAACTGGGACCTTTTGTTCTTGAGCCACAACCATGAACGTTAGATGAACTTTCTTCACAAACTTTTTTAGCACACAGATAAATATTGTAAAAAATACAGTGAAATACTGCAATGTATTCTTCCATCTATTTTAACTAGATGTCCAGTCCTTGCTCAAGAAATGCAGACATCATGATGCTACCCCATCATATGTCACTGTAGGTTTTTTTTTTTTTTTTGAGATATAGCCAGCGTTACATTCACAACACACTCATCATCTGTAATTTTGTGGTCTCATGCAACCACAAAATCTTTTTCCACATTAGAACTAGGTCACCATAAGTAAACTCTATAGAAATGCTGTGCTTTCACATCTTTTTGAGTAGTAACTTCTTCTTTACCAGCCATTAAACGCTAGTGCTTTTATGCACACTGTAACTTTTGACACATGCAATATACTACATATAGACTCTGAACTCTAGTGTTTCTTTGCTCGTCTGTTTCTCTCGTAATTTAAATCTCATTTTTAGGTTCTAATTTACAAAGCTCAGGGTTAGAAGTCATAATAAGGAATTCCATATCAGCATAAAATGACAGCCTCGTCCCAGGTTGCTTGTGCTGCATGTGCCGTTATTGTTTAGGAGCTGTGGATGCTGAATAACTGCTGTCATGTCAAATATTTCAGTAGGTCTCTCCTCGTCTTTTGCAGTGAAGACAGATACACACACACACAGATAGAAATGTCCTGCAGTTATAGCACAGCACTGCGACCTTTCTGCAGGCAAGGAGGAATAACAAAGCTGTGGAGATGTTGAGTATACGACAGGCGTGTGACAGGAGCTGGCTGAGCCATGCTGGTTAGTTGCTACTCAGGCAGAGATGCAGCTCCGACTTGCTCAGTCATTACACATGATTGCAGCACAACACACAAAGCCGCGCAGCTGAGGCATCCTCTGTCACATCCTCATCAAAACGCTTTTGGGATGATTATTTTAAAAAGCACCCAGAGGTCATACTTTCCAGCCCTGATTCTAGCGGGAAAGAGAAAGTAAGAGGAGGAAAAGTCATACTCTATCAGGATTTCGCAATCAATACAACTTGTCTGTGAAGTGGATCAATAATGCTTCTCCTTTGAAACCATCAATCACGTCAGAGCTGGGCATAAAAAGCATAATTAGGACCACCGTTCTTTAAACATCCTGCCTTGACATCTTTCAGGGCCAAAGAAAGACACCATTCTCCATCATTAACGTTGTATTATTGTGTGATGAAGCACACTGCTGAGCACTTCCCCTCAGCTGCCTGAGGCTCTGTGTGTGCAAAATGACTTTTTGTACTGGTCCAGGATCAGCCGTCATAACCTTAATAATTCCAGGAAAAAAATCTGAAACCGCACATTAAAAGCTTTAAGCTCAAGACTTCTGTTTCATTATTCCCATGCTCATAATGGCTTTTTCTTTTGAGAGAGCCTTGTGACCCTGATATGATTTCCGAGCATGTTGAATGGCCTGGTCTGAACCAACGTTTTCTTAATTCTCAGTAGCAAAGATGAGAATAATTAGCCTTGATCACCACATAGTTCTGCCTGCTATGAATCACACAATGCCTGGGTAATGATAATCATAATGAGGACGGTTTCTGAGAGGATGTGCGTTAGGTAGAGACGGGTGGCATACCGGCAGTTTAAATGCATACACATGGTTATTCATTCTATAAAATTCCATTTCATAACTGCAGCAGCCCTAATGTTATTTGGTGGTGTCGCTGCTTGAAGGACCTCACAATAGAATGTTCAAAAATGTGGAGCAGAGAAGTATGGAAGGAGGGAAATGGGTTTAAAAACAACATTAAGCACTAATATCTATGATCATTTTATTTAGAATGTGTTATATATATTTAAGTGTGTTTGATTGGATTGGCTGCTTTTTTTATTTACAAACAACTTTGAGTTACAAAATGTTACCTATTTTTTATCTTACAGCTAAATGTATTTGTTCAATAATGATGGAAAGATAAAATTTATAGTAGTACGGAGCAGACTGCAGAAGTATTCAAGAAAAATTATGGAAGCATCAGTATTAAACTGTCATGAAACCCTCCTGTTTTAGTACTCCCTTCACTCACGTTACATTCACACCTTAGATTTGAAAAAGACTTGTGTAAAGCTGTGGAAAAGTGAGAGTGAAGGGAGGTTACTAATAGCTGTCATGAACAAATCAAATATGTTTTGATAAATCATTCTTAGAAATATCAATGATTGAGAACTTTAACTTCTTAGAGCTATTGGTCTATGAAAAATATGGAAGAACATTTCAAAGATCCAATGTATGAGCCGATAATTTTTTTAATGCACTATTTTTTATTTTGCACTATTTTACCTAAATACATAAGTAAAAAGCAAAGAACTAAAACTAAAATCAATAGTTTTAAATGCTATATGTGAATTTACACATCCAAACATTATGATGTGCAATTAAAAAAAATATATATTAATTTGAGATTTGCTGTTTTTAAAGGGATAGTTCACACAAAAATAAAAATTCTGTCATTGATTACTCACCCTCACTTTTGGTGTGCAAAGAAAACAAAAATAACGAATTTATTCAACAATTTCTTCTCTTCCCTGTCAGTCTTCGATGCACGTTCACGACAGTACCACGCATGCGTTTGGTGCTGCTAACGCAGGAGCCGGTATTCTGATGTAGAACCCGGATGCGCTGCACCTTGTTTGCGGTTGGGGTTAGAAGGGACACTGCTACGGCCACCAGGGCTTAGTGGGCATGCGCACATCATTATTGCATCATTTTCGTCATGCTGAACAACAATAAATGTATTTACATTATTGAAAGGGGTAGGTTCAGGGTTGGGGTAAGTAGCAAATTGAAATTTTTGTTATTTTATGGTGAGATTTTGCATCACTTCCAGCCGTAGCCGCAACCCTTGTTTGCAAGCAGAGGAATGCACACGCATGCGTCGTGGTACTCTTGTGAATGCACGTCGAAGACTGACATGAAAGAGGAGAAATTGTTGACTGAAGTCATTATTTTTGTTTTCTTCATGCACAAAAAGTATATTCTAGTAGCTTCATAAAATTACGGTTGAATCACTGATGTCCTTACCATCTTTCTGGGCCTTGAACATGGTAATTTCTTTGTTGTCTATGGAGGGTCAGAAAGCTCTCGGATTTCATCAAAAATATCTTAATTTGTGTTCCGATGTGGGTTGCGTTGTTTAGGGTGGGAAGAGTGCAATCTGCAATCACATGCAGGTGCTGACGCTCATGAAAGTGTGCAATCGCTTTTGTATGCGTGCTGTTTTTCGCATTTTGAAATCAATCATGTTCAGCATAGAGGGGAGAGGAGTCGGGGGGGGGGGGGGGGGGTATTTGGCACAGTAACTTGTTTGGGGGGCAAGGTCAACGAATACCCCCCGCCCTCCTCCCTTGGCGCCGGCCCTGATTAGGGGCAACATTATATTGGCTGTTATATACTGATGATACCATTTTATTTAAAAAAAAGTCTAATATTGGCTGCTAACTATATATTGGCTGAAAAAAAATATATATTACAGTTGAGAACGCTGATGGAAACCTTAAAGGAAGTAAAGTGGAAAGCAATGAGTCTGTTCAGCTTCAAAAGGAATTACAAGAAAGTTTGAGTGTTTTAATTCAGTTTGAGGGATGACTTCCTGACAAGGTATAACTATTATTCCTCCAATGCTAAGCTGTTTTAGGTGTCAGTGTACAGGACGTGTAGCAGGAGTGTGCAAACAGAAAATGAGATGTGAAAAATATGATGGTTAGAGCATTATAAATGTCAAGTGACTGATGGGCTCCACTATTGTAATTGAGCTGCTTTCCATAGTGCAGCGTGTATGGAGGATGTCAAGTACAATTGAAAGCATAGGACGTACAAAAATATACAGCAAGCAGAAAGTTTGATGTGTGGAGGCATTGAGGGCATGTGGGAACAGAAATGACAGGAGAAATATTTTGACAGGGCTTGTGTGGGATGGAGTCAGAGGCTCTAACACCATCCATCTTCTGTAACAGGGAAATTGTTAGTGTTGAATACAGAACATTTCCTGGCCTTCTGTTATCAATATGATAAATATAGCTGCAGTGCTTCTGAGTGCATCCACTGAGATCAAAACTATTTATAAGCAGCTATTCAAATTATTCATGATATGCACAGACTCTAAATCTCACAAAGTTTTGCAGTATTTTCTTACACTATTAGCATAAAAGAAATTACTATATGGAGATACAGATCCCTCAGATCCTTCACTGGCATATAACATGGCTTAGTGGACTAAAGAGTGCTCTACAGAAAGGAAATGGGTATTTAGGGAGCTTAAATATACAAAGAAAATCACCACCTCTATCTTTTTTGCTTTTGAGAAATGAAGGTTAATGCTGGAAGAGGGATTAAATATATTTAATTTTATATAATATCTTTTAAATGATATATTTAAAGCATATATTTAATGTGTATGTCTGTGTTATATATTTACACACACATGTAAATATATATATATATATATATATATATATATATATACACATATATATATGACTTATCTTTATTAATATATATAAAATAAATATCCAATGCTGGGACATAGAGGGTTAATTTTTAACAAGGAGTGCATTGAAAATGAAGAAGCCATAAGATCATAAAGAAAGAGTGGAATTTACTGCATTTTTCAAGGGGTAAGGTCAGGAGTGCTTAGGGCAGATGTAGGGAACAGTCTAAGAGATTAGTGGGTATCAGGTTGCTAGTGCATTTCAAGTTTATGCTTGTCTGTCAAAATATGATTTTAATTGTTTTCCTTGTCCTCTAACTTTGGGCATTCGCTGTAACACTCATTTGATGTTTTACACCTAATATATTGGATGTTTACATGCAGTTGCCCATTCGACCTGTAGGTGACGACATACACACTCTGCTTGCGTTTTTACCAGAAATCAACAAAAGAAGAAGGCGGCTTCCGGTAAAATGGCGAATGCGGGGCGATTGTTTTGTTAAGTTCAGTAAATATCAAGTTTTATTTAAATATCACGCCTCTTTTGTCGCCGATAGGAAGTTTAAATATTTATACACCAGTTTCCGTTCCGTTCGAAGCCTCGGGTTTTTTTTTTTTTTTTTTTGTTTTTTTTTTAAACAAGATCGACGTTGTTTTGTCAGATTATGTGCCGTGGGCTATTTTTGTCATATCGGCCGAGGATCTCAAAACGAAACTGCAGTCCTTTCATGTCATTTCGGTAGATTGTCTGATGAGGTTTCCAGTGCGTCTGTCAAAACCACATAACGATGACTCAAGATAAAATAACCTCAATGTTTACTTACCGAATGACCGCGCGCTCACATTCCTGTGTTTTTGGGGGCAGTTAATCTATTTATAGACTAATGTAATTTGATTAAGAGACTACGCTTTATAATTACGAACAGATCAAATACACAATTAAATTTGCATTCACAAATCTGACGGGTTTACATCTGACTGCACCATGTGTTTGTTGGTGCAGCTACCTTGTAATTTCTTATTTTGTTTTTTTTAAATGGGCAAATCAAATGCTGTTGTTCCTCCATTAACCAACTACGTTCCAAGTGTTGCTAAGAATATTTTTACGTGCGTTATTCTTTATATATATTTATTTATATAACCTATACACTGTTTTACTGTAATGTATAGCTACACTACATATTTATAACGATTTTCTCCCTTTCCATACTATATGGCAGTGATACTCAAATCTGGCTCGCGAGATCCACTTTACTGCAGAGTTTAGCTCCAACCCTGATCAAAACTCACCTACCTGTGATTTTCTAATGATCCTGAAGACACTGATTAGCATGCTCAGGTGTGTTTGATTAGGGTTAGAGCTAAAATCTGCAGGAAAGTGGATCTCGCGAGCCAGATTTGAGTATCCCTGCTATATGGAAACAAATTGACATTAGACAGCCTATAATGTTAGGATAGTCTCTTACTAATTAACTAAGAATATGCAATCATCTTGTTTAAGGAAATGTTTTCTTGTGTTAAACATGATGCTTCTAGTAAATCACGAACTGCTTGTTTGGTTGTTGCTACCAGGAAATATCGACCATATCTAACTTACAGCTCCCCTTACAGACAGACACTGACAACCATCAAGATAAAAGTTCTATCTAATAAAATGTGTTCCTCCTTAAACAATAACATGATTATCTCTGCAGTCACAGCAACATGAAATGCGAAGCAAGGGGCAGACATTAGATAAGGTTCTCATGATAAATTTACGAGTGTTTTTGCAAGAAATCCAGAAAGACACGATGCTGCTACAAGATTATTTTGATCCGAAGTTAAAATATGGCATAGTAAGATTCAGTGAAAGATGTGTGTGATTGGTTAGAGGAGGAAACGCCTTCAAAACTGCCTTTTGCAGAAATCATTATATTTGGGCTAATGCTGATTGCGGAGGATTTTGTAAATGTAATATTTACATTTGTGCGCGAATGTATTTGGTCTCCCCTTCTGTTCTTTCACATTGAATTGAATTTTGTAAATAGTCATTGTCTGTGACGCGAGCGCTGTAGCGCATGCGCCGGAAGTTGCTGCCGCAGACAGCAGCACTGATTCGGCAACGCAGAGCAACAACACTGGAAAAAAAAAAATCAAAACACAGTATCCAAATAATACTAATCCAGTACGATGTTCTGAACAATGTATAATACCATGATCCACGGAGAGTAAGTATAGCATTTGAATGATACTACCGTAATGATTTTGTGCACGATTGCCTACTATCCATCTATTCCATCAAGCTTTAGGAAGCAACAAAGGAGTCAGCTCTCTATTTCATTTAGTGTGGAAGAGATGGCTACTTATGCACTTGGCCTTCTACTTTAGGCCAAAACACAAGATCGACATCAGTGCTTATAAAACAGTTAAATACACCGAAAATCCGCGTATGTGAGTTGTTCTAGCACAAGCAATGCATTTATGAGTGTTAAATTCTGGTTACTCTGTGCTGAATTCTAATGAATGAATGGAAATTTAGCTGCAATTTTAACTATGATGTGTTGTATTACATTAAGAGATTCCATTTTCCTACATATTACTTGCAATGTTCTTGTTTTCTCGGCAAATGTTAGGCATATGCTGCGTTTTAGGGATACTTGGTGTTGTTACAGGGCCTTTTGGAAGGCAGACCGCAGACTTCGCATTTGATCCTTTCGACCAAAAAAAAAATAAATAAATATGGCTGTGACCTTTGCTGAATATCAAAGGCGTTGTCTCGAAATGTCACCGGGGATTTCTCCGCCGAGAAGCAGTGCGGTATTTGAAGCTGGGGGTTTTGACAGCCGACAGCAGATTGGCTGGTGGGTGGAAAGTTATAAAGTCGCATATCATTAGAGGGTTTATTATGGTTTGCGGAGTATTGACTGCGATCCACATACATGCACGACTTTTGTGAACGACGCTTGGCTATTTGGATAACAATGTACAGTTGCTCTGTCATAAATCTCAGCTTTAGTCTAGCCAGATGGAGTCATTATAAATCTTTTGAGTGCACAGAAATCACAGAAAAATCATATGGTTTCATGTAACAACACTGGACACCCATGCAGCAAGTATAGTCTTTGTTTCATTACAATTAAAATTGATATCCAACGTGTTTTACTGATTGCACCTGCTTAGAATACTCATTGTGTTTGCCTTGAATAGTGCCTTCTGTGAATTAACCCACCCCCCTCCCCTCCCCTCCTAAAACAAGCTTCTTAAAGTGTACCGTCTGCACCAAGATGTTTATGAATTAATTACGCTACGTTTTAAACTCGTAGATAAGTGCTGTTTCAGATGAAAGGGGTCGGCAAGGTAACAAAGGGTTGACGTCATGCATCGCATCCGTCCGCATGACTTCCAACTCCGAATCCCGCCCCTGTTTAATTTCAGAAACCGGCACGATTGGTCGAGCGCTCTGCTAGACGCGTCCTAGTCTAACCGAGAGCCAATGGGAGGAAGGCTTCCGTGTTGATGTAAAAGGAGTGGGCGGGGCTAGTTGGCGGAGAAACCAGAGAGATAGACGCTACTGCTCAATCTGGTGTAGGTGTCTACGCGGTTGCCCGTGTTGAATTGGCCACTTTCTGTCGCGGTCCAGAGGATCTTTAACCATGCATTTCGGTCTTGTGGATTGGTGCTAAATGATTTCGTCGAATGTCATCCGTGAATAACTGGACCCCGGGGTAAGATTAAACCTTATGTGCATTAGTAGACTTGCCGTATTTTATTCTTGACCATATGTTGTGATCTCCGACCGTGTTGCGTGTTTTCATCAGAGGATATCATCCAGTCAGCAGACTCTTGGCAGCACTGAGCTTTTCCCATCTGTGGAACTGGCAAACAACATGAATCACTGGCATAAACATTCCTGCATTGCATGCTCAGTAGATTGTTATTGTAATGCAAAAGTTTAGCTTTAACATATTTTGAGGATGACCTTTGTAAAAATAGATGCAATGTGAAGAATACCTAGAGCATCATCGGTTCTGAAACATTTGCTGTTGGGTTGTAGGTTCACGTGCTTTTTTTGTTCATGAATTATTTCTAACCATTCTTAAAAGCGCAATTAACTAAGGCTAGAGAGTGTTTATTTGATTTACGGCTCCTGTATCTTGCGCTCACTCAGTTAAATCCGGAGCTTGACATTAGTTACCCACTGAGTGGAGTTTTATATCATTGCGCTGTCTTCTGTCTGCCCTACATTTTCCAAAGGCTGGATAATTAAATTTCAGACTCCCATTTCCAGAGAAATACGGTCTCCTATTCTCAGTACAATTATCGAGCGTGGTGAAGGATCATTTTGACATCTGGGTGTAACGTTTCTCTTCTTCTATGAGGAGCCATTATGTGATTTGGCTTTTTGAATTGATCACGAGGGCAGTGCTTTCAAATATGCATGCCTACTCATACATAAAAAACATTTTCACTCCTGCATTTGTCCTTTCTGCAGTCACAAAATCCACTTTTTTGTCAGAGTAACTAGTCTTTATTTGGCTGATCCATTTTTCATTCATTAGACTATGCATATCATACAGAATATGCATATTAATATTTAGTGACATGCATAGAGACTTTGACTTTTTTTGTAAATATCTACATTGTAGAGAATACATGTGGTTGGTTTAGTACTGAATATCAGCACTGCTGTGTTTACCTGTGGCCTCATATGATGTAAACTATGATTATCTTTAATTTGAAAGTGATTTTTTGGATCTAGTTTTAGAAGGTTGTACATAGATACTTGACACAAACCTTAA
Organism: Tor tambroides; assembly: GCA_021397915.2. Taxonomy (NCBI): domain Eukaryota; kingdom Metazoa; phylum Chordata; class Actinopteri; order Cypriniformes; family Cyprinidae; genus Tor; species Tor tambroides. The sequence goes on from JAFVLL020019693.1 coordinate 91,528, forward strand.
GAATGGTGGCAAATGAATGAATGTAGAAGGATGAACTCTTAACATCACAACACAACAAAAAACTAACAATAACAAATAACTAGCAAACAAACAATAATCCCATGACAGTAACTAATAACCATATAATGTATTCATGTGACAATGCATGCTGGGAATTCACAAACCCTTAGTGTTTTAGCAATATTGTTCAATTAGAAACTGTGATTTGACTAGTCGGAACAACATTGAGAGGAATTCTGTTGGTCTCACATAGGTTTTTATGTAGTTTCAAGTACCCTAAATCACAAATCTTAGTATTCATTAATCATAAGTCACGTAAACTAATAAAATATGTAGTTGCTTTTTTTTTTAAGTGATTTTTTGCTCAAGTGATATTGCTTAAATGTCATGTCATTATCCATTGTGTAGTAAATAACCTCTGCTAATGGAATAACCATGTGGTCACGTTGTTAAAATATCTCCAGGTGCTTGGTTTTGCCACGCATGGCAACCTGCTAATGCATTTGATAATTAACGCATTCCTCTATGAGTGAGCATGGAGGGCTTATGGCTGCATTCTCCTCTTTAAGTGGTTTGTTTAATTGACCTGCCTGTGCTAAGCAAGAGGTAGCCTAAATAGAGAGGGAAACAGTGTTTGACTTTGATGTTTACCATTAATAGTAGGATAGAATCAGTCATTATAGAGGAAATGCCAAACCTGTTTTTATGAATACCATAAATTTATCTCATTCCAGAAAGAGACATACCTTGCTGCTTTTGTACAGCTGGAGAGAGATAATGAACCTTTCTGACCACGTGGTTATAACTTACCATATGTTTTATTAAATAGCTTTGTAGTGTATGTGGTCAGTAAGTTGTATGTGAAAATTTAAGCATGATGAATGTCTCAATTTGCAATCATGTGATTTTGTTTTTTTTCCCCCTGGCTGTTGGTTCATGTCCTTTGTCTGTGAGGCTCAGTGATGTTGTAAATACTGATAGTAATTGCTGTGAGAGACACAGACAATCTTGTGATTTTTGAAGATCAGTTGAATGAGGTCCAAATGGACAGATTTCTCATCTAAAGGATGAGCAATCACAGCTTGTGAGTCAGCAGATGACAAATTACAGCGTAAGTGATGGAGAGGAACCAAAGTGGCGGTAGTGATGAAGATGGAGATGATGAGAACTTATGGGATGTGTGTTCATCAGAACCTGAATGTGGTGATTTGTGAGGTAATTTTAAAGGAGAGTTTCACCCATAAATGAAAATTTTCTGAAAACTCACCATCAGTTAACATCTTGTGAAGTGAAAAGCTGTGAGTTTGTAAAAAATCATATCCATTATTCAGGCCTTTTTATATTCAAAACCTTCTAGTTAAAATAACAGTCCTTTATCAGTCCTAAAATTACTTTTTTCCAGTGAAATGTAAATTTTCCAGTGAATTTCTACAGTGAAGAGTACATTTTTTAGCATATTTTGTGTGAACTTTTCCTTTAACACATTGATCTGGTGCAGTTATGTGCATCTTATTACAGGGAATTTTCAAACTTGCAGAAAGTTTCTGTTTCCTCAGAACTAATCTGATCTTTTTTGTGTTTATCAGTTGTTAGTTGAATCTTAGTTAAATCTTAAAAAAAAAAAAAACATCTTAATGTCTGCAAAAAATGTTTTCTAGTTAAAAACCAAATGAAAATGACTCTTTCAACCTTGTTCCTAATTATATAACATCTTTTATCCAGCCTGCGTGTGTTTGTGGTGTGCATGCACATTTGCACAGCTGTTTTCCACTGCACGTCAGTTGGAGGAAAAATGCATGTACGCAGGTCTGTGTCTCGTCTCTTTCCCCACCTATTGAGTGTGAGAGTTAAACACCCAGCTGTTAAACCAGGCCACACACATACTCTTTTTCAGTTCTCAACATCTTTAGTTACACTAGAGCCATAAAGCCTCACTGCCATCTCTCTCCCATGCCTGCCTTTTATATCGCTTCAAACAGACCAGATCTCTCTTTTCCTGCACCCTAAAGCAAGTAGCTGTGGCTTGACTCATAAAATCCCTTTGTATGAGCGTAAACTGCAGGTCTGAAGAGGTCAGCCGAGAAAGAGACTCAGATAAGCCTGTTAGATGAGAGTGAGGAGCCTGATGTCATTGAGGCCAATTGGGCCGTATGCTTTTACTGGCCAGGTTTGGGTTGTCTTACAGGGCCTTAATCATGGTATGTCTATCAGTTTCTGTTTTGTTTACAGCTGGACTCTGTTTGTTGTCTATCTAGTTAGATAAAGCATGGCAGTGTGTTTGAATGAGATTTGTACAGGGGTTTATTTATGTAGCTGTTAACTGCATGTGTGGTAGTGTTTGTGTATTTTGCCAAGCTAGCTTTACTACAAGTTTAAATTTTAGTAAGTTTAAGTAAAAAATTTCATGAATTAGCCCAGAGGACAAGAGATCATCAATCTAGAGAAGGGAATAACCTTTAATAATTTGTACTTTGCAAAAGAATAATCAATATGCGGAAAAATGGCATAACTGCGCTCAGTTCAGCACTAAATTTACTGCAGTCATGCCAGAAACAGGATTTGCAGGAAATGAAGGGATTGGTGAAGTTATACTGGAACTGATAGCTTTGAACCATCCATATGCAAACTTCTTGAAATGTTTATGGTGTCATGCATTTAAAAAGTGGTAAACCATCTTAAAAATATGTTTGCATTGCTCATCATCGCTTTTGTAATGTGTTCTTAATCAGTTAATTTTTCTGTATGAAAACAATTCCTGATTTTCTATTGTAAAAATACAAAAAAACCTAATTGGTAACCCATATGCAGTAAGAGGTTTACTATAGATAATGACCAAATATTTAGGCACCAATGAAGCAGTATTTGCTCAACCAGGAAGATCAGATAGCATCAGAAAGTCATGAGGTGTGACATTGTTCAAACAAAAATGCAGGACCGTAATGTTTTTGTCATTTTTAGATGATAGACAGTGTCATGTGGCGGTAAGTGTGCTGCTGGGATGAATGCTGATTTTAGTCACTGGAACTGCCAAACATAACAAAGAATTTCATGTCACAATGCATGATAAAATTCTTCCATGATATATTTCGATACAATAACTACAACAGTATTTGCATTCATCATTTCTTATTCAGTATGCAATGCTGTTTTGTTTTTTTTACTAATCCCAGATTTGGGGTTTAGTAACATGTATTGTGTATTCAGATCAGCTCTCAGCAGTTCTCAATTCAGTCTCAGTTTTAACACTAACAAGCTATAATTTTTTAAATATTATCATCAGTCAAAATGATTTTGTTTAAATTAGTCCATTGAGATTAAAATAAATTAACAGAATTCTCAGTGCTGTTTTATTCTGTTTCATAAAAATAAATACTAAAATAATGTACATAATCAAAAGCTTCATTTCAATAGATCAGTAGTCACGCTATGACAGTCTCAGAGTTAAGCCTAGTATAATGTGCCAAAACATGAAATTGAAAATTCCCTAATCAAATATTTTTCTGTGTATCAGGACAATATAACTACAGATTTCCATGTCTTGTTCTCTAGAATAAAACAGGAAATTCTTAAATGTCAACTGCCTAAATATTCAGACCTGTTGTCTACACTGAGACACAACAGTCACACACAGCCTCTCTCCCTTTTAGCATGGAAGCAGAGTTACTATGGTACCTGTAAAAGGGAAGTGTATGCATGCATGTGTCTGAGTGATATGGCCAGTATAATGACACCTATTCTATAGCAGGGATTAGATGCTGTAGAACAGGAACGTGTTTATACCCCGTCTGTGCATCTGTCTGTAAGTTGAGCAGTAGAGCAGCAGTCATCTGCTCTTATCTGTTTACGGCTCTAGATAAGACCTCTGGAACGGGACATCTGACCCTCCCTTCTGTCTCTGCCCTGCTGCATAATGAGGGTTTGCTCTGCAAATTGCATATCTGTCCAGTGTAATCTGAAAAGATGCCATTAGCATGGCAGAGCTCTCATCTCTTGCTTTGGTGCCAGGGCAGCCTGCTGTGTGTTGGCACCTCTGAGGTCATGCAACACTGAGCTGTAGTCGGAAGAGATGAAAGAGTGATCTGCCTCCAACTGGAGGGGGCAGAGGGCAGAATCATGTGACAGAGAAGTCAATTTTGAACTCAGAAGTGCCTCTCACGGGAGTTTAAAAGTGCTAGGGTTTGTTTTTACCTTTCACCTCACCATTAAATGGAGTCCATGTAGTTGTTTATTATACTGAACAGTTTTTAGCTTGCCTAGAATACAATGATAGAATGATTCCTTTCTCTTTCTGTAGGGCCCTAGTCTATTTCCCCATCTATCTACTATTAATATATTATTATTATTATTATTATTATTATTATTATTTATCAAATTGTATTTGTCACACTCACAACAATACATGTATGATGTGAAGGGAAATGCTTAAAGAGTTTTAAAAAAATGATAAGAAAAAAATATATGTCACAATGGAAATTATAAATGAACAGAATTTTACAACACAATGCAACATGATGTTTCATAATGTAAAAATAATACAGAAAATTAATATAATATAGACTATTACTTATATGAATAAAAATTGCAGCATAATGATATAAATCATTTAAATAGTCATTTGGTTGTATTTAATTAAAAATCATTTAATCTTTTCTGCATTGTTTCACAAAGAGACAGATTTTCTAGAAAGATGTCGCATGCCAGATTTTTACACAAGTCCTCTGGGTTTTCATACATTTGAGGCATTTGAATGTTTTGTTGACAGTCATTTTGACATGCTTGTTCATCTTCATCCTTCTTCCTTCCTTTGCCAGATTTGCATGCATGCAGATAGCCACGCTTAATGAGAGACAGTCAGATTGACACAAATCTGGCATATTTTTGCAGTTGTTTTGGACAGGAGCTATAATTTATGGTTTTCTGTGTTTGTCAGTTTCCCATTTTAATGTATTAAACTCTACAGAAAACACATGGACCTTTGTGTATGTGTGTTTCGTCTGTGCTCTTTTGTGTGTGTTACTGAGACAGGAATGATAAATTGTAAAGTCATAGTACGTTGAGATGACAGGATGATGGGATGGTTGATTCCTCCTGGAACAGAGAATAATATGGCGAATGGAAACATCAAAAGGTTAATGTCAGGTTACATGGAGCAGGTTGAGTCAGCTGACAGTCTGAGAGATGCAGAGGCAGGGAGGGGGTGTGTTGTGGATATTTGGCATGTCTGTTAAATTGTATCATGCCAGCGTCTGCTCTGCCACTCATAAAAGCACTTTGATGAATGTTCTTTGCCACAGGCAAGCACTTACTGTCAGCTCTTGCCATTGGTTGCCTTTTTATCAGAGGCCGTCCCCATTGGCTGGTAAAGTTCTACAGCCCCCTCAGGTCAGACTCAAGGCTGTCACACCAGTCAGGCCAACATTTCTTTTCCCAGAAATTATTTAAAGAGATTCAGAAAAGTGACCTGAAATCTAAGGGTTTGCATTTTTTGGATCTCTTGACTTTTGCAATTTCTTACTTTCTTTTTGTCCTTTTATTCATGATAAAATTGGAAAATGTAGTCTTGCTTCTCTTTGTTATCCTGTGTTGGCTATGGTATACTGGTATTAATAAACTACAACAATCATCATTTTGCAAATTACAGTACTTGACCTACATGGCAAGTGCTGTACAATTCATCAGTTCAAGTGTCTGTGGTGTAAATCATAAAAGTTAATGTGTAAGATTCATTAATATCTTTATTAATGCATTTGCCTTTTTTTCATTTAAACTCAGAGCAAGATGGATTGTTTATCAAGTCATTTTCGCATTTTATATGGTGAAGTGGAGCATGATATGTGACCCTGGACCACAAAACCAGTCATAAGTGTCAATTTTTCAAAATTTGAGATTTGTACATCATCTGAAAGCTGAATGAATAAGCTTTCCATTGATGTATGGTTTGTTAGGACAATATATGGCCGAGATACAACTCTTTTAAAATCTGGAATCTGAGGGTGCAAAAAAAAAATCAAAATACTGAGAAAATCGCCTTTAAAGTTGTCCAAATGAAGTTCTTAGCAATGCATATTACTAATCAAAAATTAAGTTTTGATATATTTACGGTAGGAAATTTACAAAATATCTTCATGGAACATGATCTTAATATTTTAATGATTTTTGACATAAAAGAAAAATCGATAATTTTGACCCATACAATGTATTTTTGGCTACTGCTACAAATATACCCCAGCGACTTAAGACTGGTTTTTGTGGTCCAGGGTCACATATGAATAACAAAATTCATATGGTAGGTGTTTTATATCACTGTAGTGGTACCCTATATATTACGACATAGTTATAGACTTTCATTTTGCATTTATTCATTTAGGTTGAAATAATTTATCCAAAGCGACTTTAGGAATACAGCAAGCCATTCATCATTACATAAATAACTGTCTAGTTTTCGATGGGCTAGTGAGTTAAATGCTTGAAATGAAATGAAAATGAAAGGGAACTCATATTGTTTATTTAACTTGATGTATGGAAACCAGACTATAAGATTATTCATAAATGAGTCATAAGTCTGGTATCAGTACAAAAACATCTTTAAATTATGTAACATATTATGTAAAAACAAAGTAAAGTGTGGGGAAAGTTGCAAATGTTATTTAGCTTAGCGTTTTTCATGTTTTGATACACATATTGTTTGCTTTATTTCAAAAAGTAGCTGAATGTATTAACTACACAAGAAAGCGACTTGCTAAACTATTTAGTCATTTGATTTGCTAGTTTCATTTCATATGTGAATCCAGGCTGTGTTCATTTTTTGCCTACAATTTAGTATTGAAACTAAGGTACCAGATAGCAAAATTTTGGTATTGATCCAACCCTATTTGCCACACATCTGTTAGCGCTGAGCCTCTTAAAAAGCATGTCTGAGGATTAGCGCTGTGTTTCTGTCACACTCTCTCCATTTCACTTTCAGCCTAATTTTTGCAAGTCCTCTTCTGGCTAAAAACTTTCTCTGTCGCCATGTTTTGTGTGCGCATATTTTTATTGAAAGGTGAAGGTAAAAGTCAAAGGAGAATTGACCTGGATATCCTGTAAAAACCCTTTCATTTTGCAGCGGGACAAGAGTCCCACCATTATGTGAGTGTGTATGTGTATAAGTGTTTGTTTAGCGTGTATGTGTGTGCAAATTTCAGAGCGTGTGTGTTATTTCAGCACGAGGGATCCAGAGCAGAGAATAGGAGCCCTTTATGTGGCCAGTGAATCAGTGCTCCTGTTAAGACCCATTGTTGAGAATGCTGAATACTGAATGTTGAATGCTATCTCAGCACAGGCCAAAATGGACAGATGACATTTTTCCTGTGTTAAAAAGAGTGAAGCGGAAGGGATTGCTTTAACCACAATGTTTATTTTTTTATTTAGGTAAAGTAGGAGAGAGGGCAGGCATGAATAACAGGGCTTGTATGTAATGGAGAGAGAGGAGGTGAAGGGTAAACGTTGACCTTCACTGGGCCTGAGTGAAAGAAGTCATCCTGAATGGACGTTTGTGTTCGGAGCTGAAGCCAGCGTGTGCTTCGTGTTCGTTCTGAAACTGACTTCTTCCATGCTAGATTAACCTTAGCACCTTTGGACATTTGAGGCAGGTCCATCTCTCTTTCACATGTTTGTGAGATTGGATTTAGTGTGAGAGAGGTGGGGGTTCAGCCTGACATATTACCTGTGTTTCTTGGTCTGTTTGTTGTGAGCAGTTTTGGGCAGGATTTTGTTTAGTGTGTGACTACCAAGCATGATAGTTTGTGTGTCGAAGTCTAACTTAAAATTGAGAGTTATTACTTTGACCACAGGCTAGGTTTATTGATCTGGTAATCTCTGCTGCAGTTCCTGAAGTAAGCATTAAAGTGATCTTATTAGCTTCATACACATGCACACAGTAATTACTACCCCACTGAAAGTGTGTGTGTGTGTGTATATGTATATATGTGTGTGTGTATATGTATGTATGTGTATATATGTATATGTATATGTGTGTGTATATATATATATATATATATATATATATATATATATACATATACACACACACATACATACATACATACATATATATATATATATATATATATATATATATATATATATATATATATATATATATACACACACACATACAGAAATTAATACTTTTATTCAGTGACAATAAAGACATTTATATTGTTACAAAAATTTCTGTTTCATATAAATGCTGTTCTTTTGAACTTTTTATTCATCAAACAATCTGGAAAAAATATATCATGGTTTCCAGAAAAATATGAATTACAGTTTTCAAACTTATTTCAACATTGATTATAATAAGAAATATTTTTAAGCACCAAATCAGCAAATTACAATGATTTCTGAAGGTCATGTGACTTCATGCGATCATAAAGACTGAAGTAATGACTGCTTTACATCACAGAAATTAATTACATTTTAAAAAAATATTACAATAGAAAACAGTTATTTTAAATTGTAATAATATTAGAGTTTTACACTGTTTTTGATACAAATAATAATAAAAAAATATATTACAGACCCCAAACTTTTGAGTGGATGTGTGAGTGTATATGTATCTATGTCAGTATATTTGCATTTTTTTAATGCAGAAAAAAATCCTTATTGTTGACTTCTATCTCTGCTAGGGTTGGGCATCGTTTTGATTTGAACGATTCTGATTCCGATTCCGATTCTTCCTTTCGATTTCGGTTCTTTTCGATTCTCAATTCCGATTCTTTGTGGGCTGGAGTCAAAACATGTCACAGGCTCATTTGATTTAGCGTGGGCAATTTGCATAACGCTACATTCATCTACGAGGGAAAAAAATATTTCAGTAACGTTGTTGTTCACCAAATTTGGTCAAGCGCTTTATTGTTAAACTACAATCACTTACCTGATTGTTGTGACGAGGTAACGTTACTAACGTTGGTTAGCGCAGGGTTGCCCGAGGAGGACGAGACAGTGGACCTGCGCAGCACGTCAAACACGCTACACTCCTTAATTTGTACATCATGCAGGCGTAGGTGTTTCGTCATATTCGTAGTGCATCCTCCCGTGCAAGATATCATTTTGTCACATGTGTTGCACTGTGCCGACCCAGGCTTTTTTAGTGTGAAATAAAGCCACACTTTTGAGCGCCGCTTACCGTGCTCCATAGCTGCAACTGAACAAGCGCGCGGCAAGCACTTCCGGAAATACGGTGGCCACAATGGAAACCAAAACTTGCGTGTTTGGAACCGATGATCGGAATCGAAAACAAATTTTATAAACAATTCCAATGGCATCGTTATTTTTTTAACGGTTCCAAGTTGGAACCGGTTCTCGATGCCCAACCCTAATCTCTGCCCATGCAACATAAACAAAACTACTGAGTGCAGTGTTAATTCATGACACTTTTGATTTTTGTAATTGACTAGTTGGAGGTTTTATGAATTAGTCTTTTAAAGCTAAGACAAAAATAGGAATTTCGCTAACACCAGGTAGACCAACGTGACCCATTCCATCCTGTCTCTTCACCTTGTCTTCACCTCGCCTGCATTTCTTTAACAAGATATTCATCCTTCATGCTCCTTTCTGGGCTCTCAGACCCTCATAAACTTTCTTAAAAAAGATCAACCGTTATGAAAACTGTCAGGCCACATCTAGATCAGTTATCTAAATGATGGTTTATTAAATACAAGCTGCAGGCTAACTAACGTCTCTGTTTACTAGCCTGTCCACAGCACATGGTCTCACTTTCTCAGCTACCTAATCCAGGAATGTGTCTCTATGCTGGATGAACTCAGCTGAAGGGATCGCATTGCCCTGTAATGACAGGTCAGAGTTGAGGAGTGTACGAGTGGACAGCCGAGGCAAGAATCAGGGTGCTGTAACGCAGGGCTTGATGCCTTTAGCTGAGTCAAATGCTGGTGACAGTTTGTTCGGGATCAGTGGCAATGTTTTGCTGAGTTTATCAGGGATGTTCGCTCAAACAGAACATGTAGCCCAAGGGAAGGGCAGAATGAGGAAGGGCTAACTGCTGCTCTTAATGTTGTTGCAAGTGTAAACAGAACGGTTTTAAAATTATTTGCTCCACAAATAATGTTAGTGATACAGTTGAGTCCCCCTGCAGCTTAATAGGTTACAAAAATGAAAATTTGTGGAAGTAAACCACAGATTTGTGTTCCAGTGGACAGTTGTTGTGTGGGGTTAAAACGTCATGCTACTTTAAACCTGAAATGTTTGGAAAGATTATACCCTCAATTTACTTCCAGTGTAGATGTATAGGTTTTTTCTCTCCAGTTACATTTTGTGATGTACTACAAAAGTTTGGGACTGGTAATATTATTTAATTAATCTCCTATGCTTATCAAGGCTAAATTTATTTGAGCAAAAATACAGTAGGACCTGTAATATTGTGAAATAGTATTACTATTTAAAACAATTGTTTTATATTTTAATATATTTTAAAATGTTGTCATAGTAAAGCTACATTTTCAGAACAAGTCACATGATCCTTCAGAAATCTATTTTTTTACTAGAATTCACTGTTAGACATTTCTGTAATTTCTACAGTTATTTACTGTATATCACCCAATATAATACTGCAAATTCCCTTTACAGTAAATAACTGTAATACCCTTTGCATCATGGGAATTTTCTGTGACGTCAAACCCCACATACAGAGATTTACTGTGTTTTTTAAAATTGCTGTGTACTGCTGTATTTGCCGTAACGGCCTCTTTGGCGCCATTCTATTGAGGTTGTTTTATTTTCCTCATTTCTTACATTTGGATTGACAGGATTTGCCCTACACCTTGTCTACAACGCCGCAACAGCTTGGGACTGACTACACTGGACGTGTTACATCGCTTGTATTGATTGGAAACTCCATTTGTCCTTCATGTCAGAAACAGCGCAAGCGCTTGCAGTACATCTGTACATCAGAAATATACCGGGGAATCACTTTACTGTCCGCATCCGCTGTAGATAGTATAACAGGTTCTATATTGTCTTTTCGAGTCGTTCTGCGCCGCGCCACTCGCGTCCGAGGAAGACATGGAAGCAGCGGGGCAGCGCCACGGGTTTTGCACGAGGATGAACCCTCGAGAGTGGAAGAGCTCCGGAGAACATCTGCGCTGTGTCGATGCACTTTACGAAAGAATAAGACGTGCAAGCAAGGTAAATATACATGTACATTTGTCTGTGTTTGTGTAATATTTTTGCACAACAGTTTAACCTAGTAACATTTACCCATCAACATGGCGGTAACAAACTTTACCATGGTAAACTGCGCTGTCATTTCAAACGACTTTTGTCAGCTTATTGAATTAAGTTTCCGAATTAAAATTATTTTTAACGAGCAACGCTTATCTTATATTAACATTAAGTTATCTAATGTAAAATTTTGTTCAGGTGTTAGTTAATGTTGGCCAGTAGCCTATTGAGAAAATAAAATCGTATGTTAGCTAGGTTAAACAGGTTTTATGGCTAGTTGCCTTAATAGTTTTAGAATTAGTTTGTTATAGTTTTTAATAGAATTTAATATTTACTCCATTTTTTTTGTATTTGTGTTTTAAAGGCAACTGCAATGAAGCATCAAGAAAGACATGAGCAGGCCAGCCAGCCACCCTGAGACTGATAATTCATGGTAAGAGAACAACTATGGTTTTGAGAGGTTTGTGTATTTTATATGGGGTTTGCCTTTTAAAAGTGTGTCATTTCTTCTACTTGTTTTTCAGAGAAGACATTTCTGTCACTAACAAAGTGGATGGTGAGCAAAGGTGGTGGCCACGTTTTGGAGCAGCACCTGGGTTTTGCAGATGGTTATGTATTTTTGTGAGGATAAATCCAGAGGATAAAACATAATGCACTGCAGAATGTCCTAAGACAGGAGAAATCGTGAAGATGCACTGTTCCAGCATTGGAAGACTGTATTTTTAAGTTTTATACATACAATGTTTTAACTAAAGAATTTGATATTTTGTAATTATTGTGTCTGTTTTAATTGAATGCTAGTAGTACCTATGTAGAGTAAAAATAAAATGAATTCTATATAAAAATGATAAAAATCTAATGAAATCTATATTAAAATGACTGAATTACAGTAGTATACTGATGAATTGGATTATTTTTACAGTAATTTACTGTAAAACAGTACAGTTTGCAACTGTAGATCAAATACTGTTTGCTACTGTAAATCTTATTTACTGTAAAAACCCTTTGAAATGTCTAACAGTGTTTTTAAGGATTAACCCAAATTACTTTTAAGTGAATGTCCATTTCAGAACCTGTACTGTTGGAGATTCAGAAAGATCTTGAGTATCGTCAGTGCCTGAGGATCTCATAGCAAAATTTTGGGGCCACATCCTTCATGAGCAAGTTTCCAGAAATATTCACTTAGTGGATGTCAACATGCCAAGCCAATAAATCAGGTGTGTTTTTTGAAGGTGGTGTGACGTGAGACCTTCTGTAGGCTTTTGTGCCTCCTGCTGATTTATCCAGGCAGCTCAATGGTTATCAATCTAGCACAAGATCAGACACGGGCCTGGCTCTGAGGACGGTTCGCTCTTGTGTGCGGGGAAGAGAAAGAGAGAGTTGTTCGCAGAAGCAGGTGCAGAGAAGTGCGCTGACAGACATGAGGGAGGCTTAATATCCTGTCAAAAGACAAAGGTGCCTTCTAGGCTTCTGTTGTCCTCCTTGAAATCTTGCGAAAACAAGTTGATCCGGTGAGCTTTATAAAACTCCAGTGTGCCATTAATGCCTGTACGAGAGATACAAAAGCTACATAAGCACACATGCACAGGCACAAAGCTCTCATCTGAGAAGTGTAGTGCTTGGGTCAATGGGTGTATGAGTAGCTATGGGGGCAAGCGGAGACCTTTTGTCAGGCGTCTCTCAGCGATCAATGACGAGTACACCTTCAGCCATTTCCCTCTTTTGTGCCAGAGTCTGGAACGTGGGGTTACTTCAAGAAACCGTCCATTACCAGAAGCTCTTTTGTGTGTGCTTGTTGATGCTAGCTCTGTTTGTTTTGTGCTTGCATGCATACGAATGCGTATTTGAAGTAGCCTATAGTGTTTTCAAGTAAGCTTGGAGCATATAATGTGGAGTTGTGTGATGAAAAGCCATCCGTGTGACCTAGTTTCTGAAATGCGGCATAGCCTGGCTGGCAGTGAGTAAGACCTACACGGGCAGCATTACAGAGCTTGATTGAAGAGGATGAGAGGGAGCGGAGTGTGTGTATATATGTGTGTGTGTGTGTGTGTGTGTGTGTGTGTGTGTGTGTGCTTGAGAATGTGTGTCTGCATTCAGTCACGGTTGGGCCATTTGTCTTCCTTTAGCTGATGTCCCAGGGTCTCATTGCATGCTGACTGTCCCTCTGTGGTGGCTTCCTGTAATTAATAGGGGCTCCTGCCCAAAGTCATCCGAGAGCAGGTGTTTCTGTGAAGTGGAGTAGCGTTATCTCCGTGACCTGACAAATATTCATCCTCCCATATCAATGAATACCCTCGGCCTCCATCCACAAATCAACCTCAGTTTAGTGACAACAGAGAAGGAGAACGCTTATTAGTGGTGCTTGCTAAGTGGTGTCATATCTACGGACCGGAATGTCATAGAGACTCGTGGGTGGGCTCTTTTGATCTGGGACACTCGTAACATCTGACGTTTGCAAGTAACACATTGGATTAAACTGGAATTAGAAAAATAGAAAAAATATTTTCCTGTAAAATGTACTCCATTACTAATTTTTGTTTTATTTGCTTCAGAATTATTTACTTTGGAGAAGGCATGGTCATATCATATACAAACAGAAACCTAAAAGTCTTCACAGCAACCTGTCAAAATAAAAGTTCGGTTTAACTTGAAGAATCTGTGATAGAAATATAGTACTTGATGTAATGATAGTAGTACTACTACTAATATTTACCAGAATTTATTTAGCAGAAAAATGTAAATACACAACACAGTATTTCTGAAAAAAAAAGAAAGAAATAAAATAATAATAATAATAAAATATTTGTTTTATAAATTAATTAGAGATGCTTTTGATTATTAAAATTGAATGAAACCACTCAAATGAAATCCAGAATCCAGAATTTGGTAAAAAATAAAACTGAATTTGAGAAAAAATAAAACGTATTTCACAAGGCTTTAAAAATCTGATTTTTGTTAAACTTTTAATAAATTGCTGTTAAATGATGTAAGTTACATGATTTCAGTTAATTAGACATGATTTTTGATTAATACAATTTACTTTAACCATTAAACTAGAGTCTAGAAAAATTAAAACGATAAAAGCAGAATGCAGAAAAATTAAAATGGAAAAAATGTAATTTGAAAAAAAAAAAAAAAAAAACTGAATTTGGGATAAAATAAAATGGATTTTACTGGAATATGCTGGTCCAGAGGACTTTATCTATTTACTTCACTTCAGCCTTCGTTGGTTGCACTGAAATGTTTCCTTCTATGAGGCTGATGTGATGAAAGCAGCTTTTAAATTCTGGTGCCCTCAGCCTCTCCAGCCAGGACTGATCAGCCGTGGCCTGCCAGAGTCAGCCACTGTAATATTCGCGATCTAATTATTCAGGGAGAGGTTAGTGTGCAGAACTGTAACGTGTGATTTAACCTCTTGTCAGGGGCTATAAAAGGAAGGCGGGTTAATCTTTCTGGCAACCGTCTCTCCACCCTTGGGATCGCGCCTCAATTTCCCTCTCTGTGCCCTGGAGGCTGTGAAGAAAGAGAGAGCGATACAGCATATTACACACGCACACACACACACACACACGTATGTATGCAATTCACACTCAAGGTGTTGCTGACACTCAACATCTATTGCTTTTCTCTGGAGAAATAAAAATGAAGTGACCTTTGATTACTGGTGACAGCAGCTGCCAATCTGTCAGATACAGTCAGATACTCACAAAATTGATCCAGTTCTCTCATCTGACATTGAAGTTTAGTTCTGTCATATTTTCAGTTCTGAGCAGCACTGACACTCAAATTTAATGTAACATTGTTTTCGTTAGGAAATATTCTTGTGTAAACAGTGACCCAGAAGATATGAGTTCACCTAGATGAAAAATATCACTCTATCAAGGACACATTTGTCTAAAAATTTGTCTTAATTGGATTCTACTTGTGAATTATTAAATTAAAAGCATCCTTTGAATAATAAACACAGTTAAAAATGTATTCAGTCTTTGAATCTGAAGGACAGCTGTGAAAATGAAGACTAAAGAGCCTTTCAGAGAAGTTAGGAATAACATAAACGTATAAATGAAGCAAAATATCAAATGTTGGGATGTCTCAGTGGGCGCTGTTGTTTCAGTTACTGAGGAAGCGGAAGATGCGTCAAACCACCCAGGCAATGCCTAGAAAAAGGTCTGTATTAGAGGGTGGGAAAAACCTTTGGCTATAACACTTTACAAAAATGTTCAACTCATTACCATTAATTAACATTTTTACAGTGTCTACCAAAGTTGTCAGTGATAATTTATAAATATATTATTGTTTATTGTGAAATCATTCATTAATGCATTAACTTGCTAAAAATATACTAGTGTATGTAGAAATCAGCAATAACCTAGATGAATAAGTGGTGTAGTTATTGTTTGTTCTTAGTTCCTGATGCCTGATGCTCCTGTTAATGTAAAATTTTAGTGTTAGCGTTTGCTGATAAACAAAAGATTTTGGTAACACTTTACAGTGAATGTTGAAATTAGTATTGACTAAGATAAATAATTGCTTTATAAGTATGTATCATTGCTACTTTGTTAACTAATGTTAACAAATGGAACCTTATTGTAAGTCTTTTAACCAAGATGTTAAAACACTTTGTTGCAAGATGAAAGAGCTTTTTGTCAAAGCAGTTTGTCTGGTGTAAACAGTACATTACCCAAACCTAAAACCTAAAAGTTCTTCTTTCAGCAGGACAATGATCCTGAACATAAGGCCCAAATGAACAATATAGTGGTTCAAGGAAAACCAGATTAATGTTGTGTAATGGCTCAATCAAAGTGCTGAGCTCAGCCCAGTTGAGAATTTGTCTGAAAATAGTGTACAATAGTACAGCTAACCTGAACAAGAAAGTCTATCTGATAGACTGACCTAGACTGCTGCAAAGATAGTTTATACACTTCTGTTCAAAAATTTGTGGACAGTAAGATTACTTACTTAATATTAATACTTGTGTTTAGCAAGGGTGCATTCAACTAGCTAAATTAGAAATGCTTAGTGAATCATTTCAGTTTGCTGATATTTTTGAGGACAGGGCTTTGTAAATAGGGAATAGTTTAATTTAACAAAATGGCAGAAGTTAACAAAACATCTGAAATGGCTCCTTAGGAGTTTAGTGTTTAATAGGGCTGCAGAACGATTAGTCGCGATTCAAAATAAAAGTTTATGTTTACAAGTGTGTACTGTGTATATTATGTGTATATATAAATACACACACATACATGTGTGTATATATTAAGTAAAAATATGTTCAATATAAGCCCAAAGTATACTTCCTTTTTGTACATGTACGCTAGCGAGCCTTTTAGCGAATGCGTAGCCTTCCAAAGTATACTCTATTTGATGGTGTGCGCGATCGCAGGTGGTCAACACACGTGCTCTAGAAAGCTTCATCCATGTCCAGTATCTGCTCTATTTTTCCCCATTAAGTTATGACCGATAACAAACATTTTTGAACTCTTTTAAACCAAAACTGAGCTGTCTCATAACCTCTCACTCACACGCGCTTGTCAATGTGAGCGTTTGTTGTTGTTGCAGTCTCCGCTATTTTGTTGTTAGTTTCATTTTCTACTGTGAAACAACAGCCCAGGACAATGTTACCACCTTGTGGAAAAACTGATTACTGCAAAATAACTTAAGTGCGCATGTGCGACTTTGTGCTCGGTTACAAAAATCGGGTGGTGCGTGTACAGTACGCGTGTACTGTTCTGATGACGAAATTTGCGTCATGCGCACTGTATGCTGTCCCTTGTGTACACGTACAAAGTGAAGTATACTTTGGGCTTTATATGTAAAATATTTATATTTATATATAATATTAAATATATACAAGTGTTTACATACAAATACATACCAATATTTTTTTTAAATATATACATATGTGTGTGTATTTTTATATATATATATATATATATATATATATATATATATACATAATAAATATACACAGTACACACACACATAGTATGTAAACATAATCTTTTATTTTGAATCGATTAATCATGACTAATCGTTTTGCAGCCCTATTATTTAGTACCATGAGAGGTGGTTAAAATTAAGTAGTTCTGCAATCCTGTATATATTTCACTTTGCAGTCAAAACAACAATTCTTGTGCAAAATCTCCCTGAATAAAAAAGTTCCTTATTTTCTTATAATCCTCCATTACACCATCATGGTTGTATTGATGTTTGTAAGTACTAATTACAGACTTGTGTAATCCAAGAGTTTTGTGAATGAATTGTTTTTGAAGGTTTTGGTTAATCAGGCAAGAGCCAGCACTTAAAACATGGTGGATATGCAAAGATTATGCTTGGCTGTGAGAACCACAGGGGTGAACTCAGTGAACCCAACCGCCATCACCACCCAGAGTCTAATCCACGCTAAGACCCAGCCGCTGGATCTGTTCCTCCAGCGTGATGCTCCGCACAGCTCGTTCCATAAAGAGACATTTAAATCTGATTCTTCGTGGAAGCACCATTTGTATGAATACAAATTCATAAAAAAAAATGAGTTCGCTTAACTCCCTGGTCTTCGTTTTTGCACAGTGTTTCACAGACAAACAACAGTTTGGATTTTAGAAGATTACTATTTAATTGTACCTAGCCTTCATAGAAAATAATGTAGCCACAGTTACCCAGAACAAGTGTGCTCACACATGCATGAGCATCTCAAAATCACTGCTTTTGTTTTATGATTCACCAACCCACATGCTTTTGTTACCACCACTCTTCACAATAACAGACCCACACAAGTCAGTGGCCTCTGCCTCCGCATGAAACCCCTCTTGATCTGATTTTGGACCTGTAGCCTGTTCTTCTGAGAATCATAGTCATCTAGGATCAGCACTCCTGCTGAGCACATCCGACCCTGATACTGTGTGATCAGAGCCAAACTGACCCATCTTATGAAATGCAATCTGACTGAGGGAGGAACTTTGCCCACCGCTGGTGGTGTGTCTATCAGATACGCTGCTGTTTTCTGCATGCCTGCCTCACCACTATATCACTCCCATCACATACCGAGAGTTATGGTGTCTGGAAGCAGCCGCATTAGTTGCTGGGTGGGCTGGTATGGTGTAGGAGCACCAGGAATGTTACACTTCCAGGTCAGAGTATCGTCTTGACATGGGTCATAACCCCCAGAGACATTTAGTGGCTTGTGAGTGAAGCTGAAGGAGGTCTATTACCTTGAGAAAGCTACTCGTTTATCTCAATGGCAGTTGCTCGGCTGGTGCGGGACCCCCCGGAAGTATGCAATTTGAAATTTGTTATCTTTGCTCATGGGAGCTTGGTTATGGACTGTATGGACTTTTGAGTCAGTCACCATTTTTTAAATAAAAAAATTAAACTTAATTAATTTAATGCATTAAGCTGTGATGTGATGGGATCATGTGACATTTTACAATAACAAAGTTTTCACTTTTTGATTTATCAGATTTCTCTTTTTGTTCTGGAAATATTTCTTTATTTTGACAATATTACTATCATTGATGCCACTGCTGATGCGAGCAGTAAATAAGGGGTTACGCTGTTTTATGTACGAAACAAAAGCAACGTCTCAAAGGAGCTTTCTGACTAGAGCTGTAGCTTATTCAGCATATATTCATATGTTTTAATGGTGAGAACACTTCACAATGAAGCCCACTTTATTAGCATTAGTTAATACAGGTGTCATGTACTAACATATTAAAATAATTTTATGTCAGTTCCGATTGACACTAAACCATTTTAAGTTTAAAATCAACTTTAGCGATTTAACATTACACCATGTAGGATAGGTAATATTAAGGATTATGAATGAACAATAAATTGTTAGTATGCTTATTAAATTGAGATTAACCTAGATAATTAAATGCGGTGAATATATGATATCGCATTAAACCTTATTGTAAATGTTGCTACAACTGATTTTCATAATATTGGCTCTCATCTTCTTATGTTCAGGGTTGCAGGGCATTTTAACTTGTGAATTTCGATGACTTTTTGACAAACTTTCCAGTCGTTACAGGATTAGGATTTATTTTTAGATAATATTTTATAGAGTTTGCTGGGAAGATTTCCATTTAAAATAATTAATAATAATTTTTTTGTATAACTTTTTAAAATTTAACTTTTTTTTTTTTAAATCATTGATTTAGGTCTTCCACAAAGTATATATATATATATATATATATATATATATATATATATATATATATATCTACCACTAACTAACACCAAAAATAGTAATGCCTAACCAGTATAACACTGGACCAACAAAGGCAAATAAACTATAGTCAGCGCACCATACAAGTTTTGTTAACGACTTGTGTAAGACTTTATTGAAATTGAAGGAGGTCTATAATACTTTCAGAAAGCTACTCTTTTATCTCAATGGCAGTTGCTCGGCTGGTGCGGAACCTCCTGGAAGTATGCAATTTGAAATTTGCTATCTTTGCTCATGGGAGCTTGGTTATGGACTGTATGGACTTTTGAGTCAGTCACCATTTTTTTAATAAAAAAAATTTAAATTCATTAAATTAATGCATTAAGTTAATCAAAAGTGTTGCAAAAGATTTCTATTTTTAATAAATGCTATTCCTTTTAACTTTGTATTTCTGAAAAAAAAGATAAAAATTGATAATATGATCATGTGATAGGATCATGTGACATTTTACAATAACAGATAGAAAACTGTTATTTTAAATTCTAACAATATTTCACAGTATTACTGTTTTTGCTGCATTTTTGATCTAATAAATGCAGTCTTGGTGACCAAGAGACTTCTTTCAAAAGCATAAAAAAAAATTATATATTTTAGTAGGCAGATGGTGTATCTACCACCAGGGACTAACTGGGCCTTGCTAACCAGCCACACTTTGACCTCTTGGTTAAGTGTAATTTATGGCTAATGCATCTCAGGGTATGTGTTTGTGTTTGTAGCAGAGCAAATGTGTTTTTGTACGCTTCACATTGTACTATGGTTTTCTTATTAATGGGCAGCCTTGCTTTTATCAGTGTGCACTGAAGCATTGCACTGAATCATACTGCAGCATCACACAGTATTTTATATGACACACAAGGATGTACAACACAGTGTAATAATTTAACAAACACACACAGATACATAATGAAAAGTCAAATCAGTGCATTTGAGGGCCGAAAGCAGTCATGGAGCTGAGTGGAGATGAGGATGAATCACTAGCTCTGTCTGATTATTGTGAACCTCTACAGAGCACTTCACAATCACTGAGGCTGTATTTATCAAAGACATCTCTGTATGAGGCGCAAGATTCACGGCTCACATGATTCATGAGCCCTGAGTGCAGAATTCCCTCTGGATAATTAGATTGAATCTGTAAAAAAAAAAAAAAAAAAAAAGGCTGAAAAAAACATAATCTATCTTTAAATAGCTGTGCTAAGATTAGTTACTTCATGAAGTCAGATATCTCTATATTAAATTAAGCACATAAAGTGAACCAGGGTCACGGTACAAGAATTTAGAAGTCAATACCAGTACCAGTCAAATTGAATGATGTGCTCTCTTGCTTAACTTTAAATATTAATAGAAATTTAATTTTTACGGTAAATATACATATTAATTCAATATTAATTTATATATAATAATATAATATAAAGTCCCAGTAAAGATCATTTGTAATGTTACAAACAATTTCTATTTTAAATTAATTCTATTCTTTTGAACCATCAGAGAATACTGAAAGAAGTATCATTTTGTTTCCACAAAAAAAGTTTTTAATATTGATACTAATAAGAAATATTTTCTGAGCACCAAATCAGCATATTAAAATTATTTCTGAAATATCATGTGACACTGAAGACTGGAGTAATGGCTGCTGAAAATTCAGCTTTACCATCACAAGAATAAATTACATTGTAAATTATATTAAAATATAAAACAAATTTAAATCATAATATTACACAATATTAGTTTTTTAACAAATAAATCCTGGCTTGGTGAGCGTTAGAGCCTTATTTCAAAAACATTAAAAAAAATTAAAAAAACTTACCCACCCCAAATAGTAGTGTATGCTGTTCACAAATGATTGATTGATTTGTTATGGAAATAATTCATTAGCAATTCAGTCTGAGTTTGAATGAGTTTTGTAAATCCTAATCTGGTAATCAGTCACAAATGACTGGAAAGGTCATGGAAAACTCATAGGAATTCATCACAGATAAATTTTTTTGAATTTGACCATTTACACAGGGAACAATTGCTCTTGTAGGCAGACTGCATTTGATACACTTTTCTACTGATACTGAAGAAAGACTGGTATCATTATTTCTTTATTTGAATGAATGAATGAATGATATTTCTTTATTTGTATTACTTATGCTGTATTACTTGATGCTGAAGTTGTACTGTCCCCTAAAGGAACATACGGGGCAGATTTTGAGCTTTGTGGTGAGCCGCCGTTGAGTGCCAAGGGTGCTGATGAAGTTGATTAGCAGCTGCCAAAAGGCTTCGTTCACTCTCGCTCACACATTGTTAGTGACATTACTGCTTATGCATCAGTGCCCAGTTTCATGCAAGTCAGTGTTAAAGCTTGCACAAGCTGTTCTCTCGTAAAGATTAGAAAACGCTCACCTCCCTGACACCTTTAAAATGCCTGGGTCACTCCTGCAGTTTCACAGCAACTTATCGGCCTGTAAAAAGCTTATCGACCCCGTCAGACGTGCTTCATAAGCTTTGTTACTTCAGGAATTTGCAGTGCCCTCTTTCTTTTTACGGCCTTTGTGTCAACAGCACCGTATCTGCGGTGATTGATGTTTGAGGGCTTAATGAGAGAGAGAGAAAAGGGTTAGGCCGAACTTGAAAGTCTGATGTGGGCTGGTCAGCTTTCTGCTCACACACACTCTTCTGAACACACAATTGTAGGACGTTGAGACGGGAACAAAATGAGTGTTTGTGAAGAGGAAGTGATGTACTGATGAAGGGCGTATCTGAGCGTGTCTCCGATAAATGTCAGGCACAAAGGCTAAATGCTAAAGAGTATTATAGCATTAGACCAGCAAGTCAACTCATTTTTTCACTTTTCAGTTCAACTGACAAGGTTGTCACACTTAAGAGAAACACGTAATAATTAGGGAATTTTAGAGCTGTTATTTTTAGACATTGAAATTGTTTTAGTGAATATAATTTTACTTTTAATTAGAACTTTTTTTGTTTATTAATCGACTCTAAATTTTTCTTTTTGGGTGCAAGATGATTTCTAAAATCCTTCCGGACTGCAAACATGGAAAATCATTTAAATATATTGTTCAAGGGATGTGGGAACCCTGAACTGAATAGTCTATATCCAAAATGTCACCTTTCCCTGACAGCAGGCGTTTGTGTACATAAGTAGGTTGCAAGACAACATCTGACAGTTTTATCGTAATCTAGAGCCAAAGCAGATTCTCAGCGAGTTTTCTTCCATGACAAGGCTTTATCTGTTTCCTGGAATCTGGAAAGTTCAGCTCAGTTGTGGCGATTTGCTTGTGTTTGATGTGTCTGTTCCCATGGTCACATGCCCTTGTGAAATGTTTGCGGTCACATAGCCAAGCGGTCTGTCTGTTTGACCATCTCCCCTGTACAGCACAGCCCACAGGACAACAGTAGAGGATTGTGGACTGTGGTGTCGGTCAGAGGAGTGTGTATATGATGAATACAGCAAAGAACGACAGTAAAAATAAGAATGCTGGCATTTATTCCCTTCTTTGTATCTGTTCTGTCCATGTGCCTGTGATTGGGTGTTGATGTGTTGCTTTGAAAACACTCTGTGATAGGGAGCTGGACTTGTGTAAATGTAAAAACCGGAGCAAAGCTGGAATGGAGTGATGACAGAAAGCTTTGAGCAGGCATGGGAAATAGCTGTCACTGCTCTTTCGGAACTATTTTCATTGGCAGAGAGAAAGCATATGAACTGTAAGGTATAGTTACACTAGATTTGTGCTCCTTTCAATTGCTTACAAATATTTCATGTGCATACTGTAATGACAGACAGAAACTCCTCTTCTGCACCAAAGTTCATGTTTAAGTTTTAGGTATTGGCTCCATATAAATAATACAAACTTGTGTTGCAGAAAAGTGGAGCAGATTATACATTTTAATGATTTATTATCTCTTGATTGTTATGTGATGTAAGCCTTAATGCTATGGTTCTCAACCAGTGGCCTTAGCAAACTTAAAGGGATAGTTCACCCAAAAATGAAAATTCTGTAATTAATTACTCACCCTCGTGTCGTTTCAAACCCGTAAGACCTTTGTTCATCTTCGGAACACAAATGAAGATATTTTTGATGAAGTCCCTGAGCTCTTTGACCCGCCCATAGACAGCAAAGGTACTACCACAATCAAGGTCCAGAAACGTAGCAAGGACATCAGTAAAATAGTCCATGTGACATCAGTAGTTCAATCATAATTTTATGAAGCTACGAGGAATGCTTTTTTTGCGCAAAGAAAACAAAAATAATATAATTTATTCAACAGTTCTCCTCCTCATCCAGTCTGCTGTGGCTCGTCGCCATTGTGGAGCGAGTATCACGACGCATGCACTTCCGCTTCATGTAAACAACGTTTCCATTTGAAACAAGACAAAAAACAAGATTCCATTTGAAAGAAGACAAAAAAAAGAGCTAGAAATCTTAATATTTCTTATTTTAATTCACCCCCTTAACAAGTGTTTTTTCCAACTATCTTGAAATGCCTGGATATATGAGGTAGTTTAATTTTAAAAGTTTGATTTTTAGATATGGAAAAAAATTATAAATTAATAAAATTAGTAATAAAATTAAATTAGGTTAAATGTAAATTAATAATAAAATAAAATGTAAATTAATAAAATCTAATGAATTAAATTAATTAAAATCTAATCTCTTAAAAAATCTATATCTCTATCTATCTATCTATCTATCTATCTATATATATATATATATATATATATATATAGATAGATAGATAGATAGATAGAGATATAGATAGATAGATAGATAGATAGATATCTCTCTCTCTCTCTCTCTCTCTCTCTCTCTATATATATATAGAGAGAGAGAGAGAGAGAGAGAGAGAGAGAGAGATAGAGATATATATATAGATAGATAGATAGATAGATATATTATTTTGTTAAATTCTTATCCTTAATCTTTATCCAGTAAATCACAAAAAAACTGGAAAAGTCTTTGGGCCTTGGAGACTTTCAGTTAAAAAAGGTTGAGAACAACTGCCTTAAAGTGTGACATCCTATTGCCAGCTGCACCTTGACTAGTCAAATTCTGTCTGAAATTTAAGTTACTCAATAATAACTTCTTGTTTTATAAATGCAATATCATACTTGCACTCCTGATCATGTGATATTGATTAAATGTATTTATTTTTCCATGTTTTTTAAGAGAGAGAGAAATAGAAGATTTTGTGTCTGCTTTTTATATAGAATCAAACACCTTTGTGTACAAAGAAGTTCCTGTAAAATGTGTTTGTGTGGATGCTGCGGTTTAGAGGTGCTGGAGCAATTGGGCCGCCCACATCATGATGGATGAGGGAAGGGTATGGCTGGATGAGGCCAGCCATAGATCGTTGTAAGGAGGCGTAAACGTGACAAATCATGATGAAGATCAAGCTGCACTCTAGGCTGATTCAGTTCCCCTTCATGTTGAACGCTGGGTTGCATCTTTGGTGTTCAGTAACAGTTGAAGGGCACAGGGACAGCTGTTGGGATGTGCTTGTTCATCTATTGCACCCTGGGATGAGATGGCAGCTGTCTGAATCTCAGAGAGAGAGAGAGGCCCTCCCACTCACCAGAGGCAGACAGACAGCTTTTCCCCTGCCCTTTCAAAAATCATTCTCTTTCTTCTTTCCTTTTTTTCCTTTTGCTGCAATTTATCACCAGGGTGTCCAATTTCGGATGAGCTGCAGGCGTCTTGGGCAAACGGATGAGCAGTAAATGGATGAATCTTTTCATAAATGAAATTGTCTCACTCTGTCATTTCTTCATCCTGTTTTGTGAACATTTTTATCCTCGTTTCTGTTATTGTGAACTAGCACAGATGTCTGGTATATAAAGAATGTATGTGAGGGGACACTCTCTCACTCCCTAGTGGTCTTGCATCTGTGTGGGTATGTCATTGTGCCGTTGTTAAAACTTTAGTTTTTACTTTATATGGTCTTGCAGAGGTTTTTTGTTAGTGGATGTGAGGTGTTTTGATAACTGTATCCAATTGCATAAGGAGAGCTGATGGTTGTTAAAATATTTCTCATTTGATTTGTTTCTGCATTTTTCTCTGTCCAATATGCAGTGAGAAACTACAGCAGACTTCACAATACATCACTAAAGCACTAGGTGGGTTTCCGTCTGTGTATTTTCATGCAAATTTTGGAATAATGTATAAAAATATGCTGGATGGAAACACCAAGATGCAAATAATTTCCATATATATATATATATATATATATATATATATATATATAATATAACATAAAATTGATAACATGCAGAAAAAAAATAGATAACATGCACAAATGAAGATGTGTTAGTGGATACATCTAATTAATTCATTCGCTCATTTTAGTTAAATCATGGCCACATTGTACTAATTAGATTCTTCAATTTCATTTAGTTAAATCTACGATGAAATATATAATAGAATCACATTTTCCAGATCAACCTGTGATGGAAATGCTTGTTGCAAAATGTATGCATAATCTTTTTCTTACAAGCTGACTCTTTTAACTGATTCAGTCAAAAAGACTCAAAAGAATCAGTGTCAGAGCTGTTATTCACTGAATCAATGACTCGAAAGTCATTATTTTTGTCACGTCCATTTTAAAATTAATGGTGTAATATTCCTGTTTTATGTGCACATAAACATGAAGTGTAATTTCTGTGCCACTATCATAACCAAACACAACAAAATACTAAATGAATTAAGGAGAATCGTTCAGTTGTGAATGCCATTGCTGCTGTATGAAGCAGTTAATGGCTGTGTGTCTGCAGGGTAAATCCAGTGATTTACAGTGCACAGATGAACTCCAATATCCAGTGAGTGGCTCCTACTCACATAAACACTCAATATCTGTCTTTCTTTCCCCTTCTAGTTTTAGTATAGCTTTTAATGTGTAATCTTTACACTAAATGTGGCAACACGCTACAGATTTACACCCATATGTTGCTGAAAAATGGAGATGCATTTTTGGAATTACATTGTGGTGAGTCGTGAGGAGCCCAATGATTCTTTTGTCTGTGAGTATTTAAAGCATTGGTGTATATAGCAGTTCTGTCTCTCTTCTGCTCTGTTGCTTTTTTCTCAATGGTATTCTTGTTTTTGTCACGTCTGTTGGCCTTTGCATTACCTCTGGCACATTGCCTTGCTCAGGCAGGTCCAGATATAAATAAAAACGCAGAGAGTTTTTCATTTGGCCTGTGGTTCATTGTTCACACATCACCTCACTGTAAGTGGTCAGCACACCCATCCACCTATATATGATAAGTCCTACATATTGCTTTTCCTGGTTGCTTTTTGTATATGTTACAGTAAAAATGAGGATTTATATTAATGAATTGGATACACTTCATTGTATATCTTTCCCCAAAGCTGTCTCTATCCATCGCATTTTCTCTTTCATGCATGCAAACACTCTCACGCTTACTCACATTCACTGGTCTGATCTTTCCACACGTTTATTCACACTCTCACACACCCACAGATCACTCACTTTCTGCTGTACTCACACCTTATGTTCAGTGGCTGAACGATCATGAGTAGAAATGTCAGAGTCTCTCTCAGTCACTCACACTCCCATGATTAAATCGCTGGAGGTCACTATGTCTCTGTGCTGTTGGTTTCTTGAAGGCGTTTCTGCTCTAACACTGATCACTGTCTGCACTACCATTGGTAGTCCCTGCTCATTTGCATAATGTTTGTTGCAATGGCAAGTGTCTTTTTTTAAAAAAAAATGTTTCAAACAATTAAAGTGCAAAAGAAGATAATTATAAAGAATGATAATAAATAAAACATCTTCAATATACTGATTTAAAAAATAATACTTGTAAATACTTGTGTGCGGAAATACTTGAGGGGAAGAAATGGTATCTTTAAGTATTAGCTGTTATTTTATAAACACCATAGTGAATACAACAATCTTAATTGCTGTTTGAAAAGATTTAAAGGGATAGTTCACCTAAAAATGAAAATTCTGTTTTTGATTACTTACTCTCAAGTTGTTCCAAACCTGTATGAATTTTTGTTCAGTTGTTGAACTCAAAAAAAGATATTTTGAAGAATATTGGTAACCAGACAGTTGACGGTGGCCATTGTCTTCCATAGTATGAAAAAATACTTCTGCTGTAGTCAGCAGAAGAAAAACTCATACAGGTTTGGAACAAGTGGAGGTCGGGTAAATTATGACAGAAATGGGTGTGAACATTTAAAGTACTTTTAAATACACAATCACAGCATTTTCATTCAGCCCTTTCTCCATTTTTTTGTTCAGACAAACTTTTATGCAGCATACATGCAGAGGTGTAAATATAATCATGGTAAAGATACTAATGTGCATTCTAAAAAGCTAAATAATTAGGACAATAAAGCCCAAAGTATATAAGCCCAATGGCAACACTGGCCCAGGTCATTGTTTTACAGCCATAAAAATAGGAGTAGATGGAACATCAGCCTCACATTTCTTTCTTTCTTTCCTTCTTTCTTTTTCTTTCTTTCTTTCTTTCTTTTTTACTTTAGCATTAGTTATTAGCAAAATTCTCTCTGACTTGGAGGCTAATATCTGAAACTGCGTGTCTCACAAACTTCATGCACTTAAAACTGACACTTTTAGACCAACAAAACTCTCAGAATAACTCTCACAGAATTAAAAAAAAGCATGCGAGAGCATATCGTTCAGGGGATGTGCTTAAGTCATCAGTAACATGCTGACAGCGACAAGCTTGCGCGTTCTCAACAAGCAGCTACAGCACAATCTATTCAGGCTGCTATAAATTGATGCTTTAAATGGGCCTGCGCTGATGTGAACGTTTATCTACAAGCAGCGTCTCTTTCTCTCTCTCCTTCCTATTGAGCCGTTCTCGTATTCATGGGTAAAGCTGGTTTCTCTTTTGAAAAAATCGAAATGTAAGCTTTCACCCCCCCTGCCCACCCAATGTCCTCCTCCATAGTCCTCATAAATGATAATCACAATCTCTCCTCTCCTCTCTTCCCCTGAAAAGTCATTTCACTCAATAGCTTTTTGTGTTCCTGGGAAACTGTACATGCAAGCGTACATTGGATTTCTCGCTCACTCTGTTGTATGTGTATATTTTAGTGTAATTAGTCTGTGTTTTTCCTAGGCGTAAAGGCCAGTGTAGGCAGATTGTCTAAGCTCCGGAGCTCAGCCCCACCAGAGCCTGATTACAGCTTACCGTAGTCATTTTCTAAATAGCTCACTTCCACTCCACTTTCCTCCCTCTATCCTTTCTTCTCCCACATACACCCTCCCTCTGTCCTCCCATGCACACAAAGAAAGAGAAAAAGCAGTGGAGAAAAGACTCTTTTATCAGATGCGGTCTGACCCAAACATCCCCAGCCATTGAGAATCTAGACTCACTTTCTCTCTTCCTGTCTTTCTCGCTTTCCAGATTTTCCACCAGCTCTGATTCGACCGTGTGACTCTGAATTTGTGTACGTTTTGACTTTGGAGCAGTCAGTACTGTTCTGATGGGGCTTCTGCTCCATATAGTTATAATTTTAGGTATACTACAGTTCAGAAGTTTGGGGTCGGGAAGACTTTTTTTAATGTTTTTGAAGTAAAATACAGTAAAAACAGTAAGATTGTGAAATATTGTTACAATTTTAAAATGGCTGTTTTCTATTTGAATATATTTTAAAATGTAATTTATTCCTGTAATGGCAAAGCTGAATTTTCAGCAGCCATTTCTCCAGTCTTCAGTGTCACATGATCCTTCAGAAATCATTCTGATATGCTGATTTGGTGCTCAAGAAACATTTAATGTTTATTCAGCATATGAGTTAAATGCAGAGATGCACCAAAATAGCTTTAAATGTTAGTGAATATAGAGTATGATAAATTATATTAATTGTAAGATTTGCTAAATATTATATTTAACAGTGTTATTAATTAAAGTTGGCATTCAAGTGAGCGTTAAATGACAGCAAAGATAATCTTAATGTAAAAATAAGGACAAAGAGCATGCACAATTAAAAATACTATACTGGCCGACAAACACTGCTATGCTGCTGGTTATAGTTCTTTCATCTCTGTGTAGATATTTTCGTCTAGACAGGACTGGTTTGTGAGACTCAACACGCATACAAGCACTGCGTGGGGACAGGGGAGAAATCAAAGATTCAGGCTGATAGGAACAGATGAATGACCCATCATCAGTGAAAAAAATCAATTGAAGAAGTAAGAAGAGACGAGATAAATATCGATCATAAGTAAACTTGTGTTTCATTCACTATTGAAACGTGTTGATAAAGAGAGTTTGGTATATTTAGAGTTGATTATTTTACCCAACATTTATGTGTACTATGTATTGCTGTACCTATTAGAGTATTGTGCCATTAGCATTAGCACCATTAGGACAGACTGTTGATGTCTGTTTTGGGTCGAGTCTCACATGTGGAACACTAATTGAGCTGCTAATCAGTCACTCATAAAGCTCACTCAGAAGACAGTAGTCTGTGTGGACAGTGTGGCAGCATAGCTTTCAGATTAGAGCTCTTCCTCAGGTATATTTGATAGAGAGCAAGTATGTTTGTATCAAGCCCTGCTGCGTTGTTAGTGCACTGGCAGGATTTTAATGAGCTGCCTTCATGACCTTTCCCTACATACTAACTCTTTATTTCTCACTCTCTCTCCCAGCTTTGGCTGGCTGGCCTTGTGCTGCCCTGTCAGTGTTGTTTGGTGCATAATTGCTTCTTGTCTAAACTGTTTGTTTGCTTATACATGTTTTAATACATTGTTTTTGTCTAGAGTCAGTGTGTAGTGAGAGGATGTAATACATGGCTGCATGCGGGGTTTCTCACCACAAATCACCAGGCAATATCCTTTGCTGTTGCTGTTTGTGTCCTCTCTTTTAGAGAGGGTGAAACAACCCAAGCCACATGCAAACTGTGTCCGAACCTGGTGCGATATGACAAGTGTCCAACAATTTGTGTGTCCACCTCAGGCCAACATGCTTTGCAACATGAGTCCATCAGAAGATATTTGATGTTCAGTCTATTGTTATAGAGTGCAGTCTCCATACTAATATGCTTATTTCGCAATAAATTAAAAATATATTATGGTAACACTTTAGTATAGAGACCAATTCTCACTATTGACTAGTTGCTTATTAGCGTACCTTTTAATAACATATTGGTTGTTTATTAGTACTTATAAAGCAATATTCTGCATGACCATATTCCAAATCCGTAATCCTACCCAATACCTAAACTTAACAACTACCTTACTAACTATTAATAATTAGCCAATTCGTAGTTTATTGAGGCAAAAGTCATAGTTAATGGTTTTTTAATAGCGAGAATTGGACCTTAAAATAAACTGTGACCAATATTGTTTCAAAATACACAATCAACATCTTTAAGGGTCAAAGACCAGACATCCCATTTTCGTGTCCCCATCAAATTAAATTTACAGTAGTGATTTTATATACATAGAAAGTGTATTAAATGCAAGTGTCTACTTTGTCAAAATAAAAAAATCAAAATATGGGTGAAATAATGTTTCATCGTCATTCAGCGTAACATACTTATTGATAACTGTACTTATTAAAATACATAAAAGAAAAAGTAATCATACTAAATTTTATTATTTTAAATGATTAAAGTTCTTGCTGACAAATGGGTAAGATTCATTTTTGGGAGCTGTTGTTTTGGATCATGGCATGTAAATCTTTAACAAAATTTGTTTTTAAAAAATCCCTAGGGGAAAAATATTTCTGAATCTTAAGGCTGCTAAAAAAAGAGGACAGGCACTTTTGAATTCTATATAGAGAACAACTTGAATCAGTCACATTTCACAGATGGACGGTGCTATCCCATAGATACCACATAAATAAAAAAAATTAAAAAACAAGCAATAAACAGAACATCCTGTCTCAATGACAGCTGGTCAGGACAATTCCTCCCATTCTGTGCATGTGGATTTGTGCCCACACAGTCACACTAACTCATTATGTTTAATGACTGATGGTTGAGGTGTCGGAAATGTTCTCAGTGGTCTGATTCTCGCCTTGCTGAAGTAAAAAATTAAAATGTGAAAGTTTGAAATTTAGCAAAGGTCACCTTAGATCACACTATTCATGCTAGAGGACGGGCCAAAGATGTGGAGGTAAGGAGAGAGAGATGAAGCGCCTGGGGCACGGTCAGAGCACTCTGGCTGGTGTTTGATGTTAAATTGAACCTCAGATTTTATATTAAGTGTATTTTGCCTGCTGCTGTACGGTTAGTGAGAGTGGTTTGGAATGGAAAGGTATGTGAGGGGTTTTTGCTGCTCTGAATTGACAAAGAGGATGATTAAAGAAGGAGATTTTGATTTCCTAAGCTTCACTTGAATGATGGGTTGGTTGATTAATTGATGTGAATCCAAAGCTTTGAAGCTATCGTGGCTGAGTTTATCACTGGTTCTTTTTGCAACTGCAATGGAAACTCTGTTTGCCATGCAATTCATTTTTCACATAAATATGTGTGAAATTGCGCTCAGTCGCACATTTGAATTGATGTTTGGATGCATTCCTCATGACACACTTGATTAGAAGACTTGCCGAGTTTTAATGAATGCAGTGAAAATGTGTGTGTCAATCTGACAGATGGTAATTGTCTCATTGCTCCTGTTATGTTGGAAAATGATCCAAAACATGATTGCGAGTCATTTAGCTTTGCACCTTTTCTAACAGTAAGCTTTCAGTGCATACTATCCCTTTTAAATCATGCGTTTCTGAGGGCAAAAGAGACATTATTAATTAGATTGTTTTGAATATAATTTTGTTGAAAATCAAATTACTGACAAATGTTTGTTGACTAAAGTTTTTTTTGTTTTTAAATTTTTATCAACAGTAATGAATGACTGTAGGCATCCTTTGGTTAACAGACCTCATAAATGTAAAAGTTTCAGAGATGTTTTATCATTTTATTCATTTATGTTTTTACATTAATTGTTTAGTGAATTGCATTATATTAATACTACGTGTTAATGTATTACTGTCTTCTTTCTGTTTTTGGAATTTGTTCTGAATGGTGACAGCTTTTAATCATCTAAATCTGAAAAGCTTTTATACAAACACTGTGTTCTAGCCAGGTGTAGCACAACCAGTGTTCTTTTAGTATTATTGATATGTTACTATAGTATTTATTAATGTTTTGAATTAGCTTTTGTTTTTATACTTTCAGTCTTGATTTATTATAAATATTTCTATTTAGATTTTTATACTATTTATGAATATTTTGAATTGGCTTTATTTATATTATTTTTTTTTATTTTTTTTGTGTGTAATTTTAGTACTTCAGCTTGAACTTGTTTTATTTCAGTCATGTGCCAAGGCAACATTTCTAATTTATGTTTGTTGACATAGAAATGTTAGATGACTTTTTTATTTAATTAAATTTTATTTCAGATTTATTTCAGTTAGCAAAAACAACTTCAGTATCTTTCGTTTTAGTTAACAATAACAACACTGAACACTAAGTTATTTTTGAGAGTTCACTATGCCCCGCTGGCTAACCAGTGTAGAACTGCAGTTAGAAAGACAGTTAATGACAAAATGTTGTTTTGGGTTCGGACAGTGTTGAACTTGGCACTGAGGTATTTTCTGCAACATCTAATTTCTCTTCTTTTCTCTACAGTGTGAGGAGGAGTGTGTGGCCCATGTTGCTCTAGGAGTGAGTGTGGGTGTGTGTGTGTGTGTGTGGGTGTGTGTGCGTGTGCGTGTGTGTGTGTGTGGGGGGGAGTGTGGGAGTGTGTGAGTGTGAGTGTGTGTGTATGAGATGCTGGCCTGTCTGCCAGGGCCAGGTGATCTCTCCCTTCAGCTCCACCCCCACTCGCAGATGAACACTGGACTTCAGAAATGTGAGTACAAACACAAAACACACATACACACTGTTCAAACATTTGGTGGTCATTTACTGACTCTCATGTTTTTCTAAACCATTTCTCTTTTTGTCAAACATAAAAGAAGATGTTTAGCAGAATGTGGATGCTGCTCTTTTCCATAAAATGATTGCTAGAAATCACAAAAAGCATTATAAAGGCCATATAAATCATGTTTTATTTTCCAAGTTTACTGAAGACATACAAGAGTTTTGTATGGAAAAAAGCCAGAAATTTAAATAAACAACTTGTATTTTGGTCACTTCCTTGCACAACTCTATCGCAGAACTTCAGAAAAATATAATGCATCACTCAATTTTAAAGATTTACAAATACAAAGGGGAGTTCATTAGGATAAACAGAAATAAAATGAAGAAAATAAACATAAGAAAAGTAAGATTAAAAAATGTTTATATATATTAACACCTTACAGCTTTTTTAAAAAAAATTTAAACTTAAATTTGTTTTTAGCTATTGTTGAACTTCTGCCTTTAAAATTAAAATCAATGTTTTTTTTTTTTTTAATTTTTAAATTAATTTCTATATTTTTTTCTACTAGATTTAGGTAATAGATTAGCAATGAATTGCACTACATTGGTTATTATAAGACATGTCAGAAGTAAGAAAAACAAGACATTTACAAAACAACTGGGCATGATTGTGATCCTTAATAAATAAACAGCAATCTGAGCAAAAACACCTCCAAAATAAACAAAACAATGTTTCTGCATGTAAACCAACAAAGCGCATCACTCATAATTACTACATTTATGGTGCTTTTTGTCATCTTTTGCTTTTTGCTTTGGTATGGAAAAGTGCATCCTTTTGTGCTCAGCAGAAGAAAGTCAGTCATACAGGTTTAGAACGACATGAGTGTGAATAACTGATGACAGAACTTTCAATTTTGAGTGAATATTCCTTTCATTCTCCTGTTTACCTTCCTCTCCGCAGTCTCGGATGAACAAGATGTGAATATTCTTTTTTTTTAATACCACAAATTCATACAGATGTTGTCAGAGATGACATTTAAATGCATTTAAGAAATGACAGGATGAAAACCGATATATAAAAGGAGATAAATGTCTGATGAGAGACTAAACAGAACTGAGAGAGAAAGGAAATGGAATGAGGGAAAAGGAGAGAGCTGTCGTTGGTGAGCAAAAGCATATTTCCAGAGACAGATTGTCAAATCCCAGGATTTTTATTAGGGTGGTTTACAAGGGCAGACACCTGCTGAACCACACCGCTCACAGAGAGATAGATTGAGGCAGATAAGTGGCATACAGAGGCAGTGGGAAAATGAGAGTCAGACAAACAGAGAAACTGAGTCAGTGCAGGGAAAAAAGGATACGTACAGACAGAATATCTCGCCTTCTCTGTCTGTGGGCAGACATCCTGTCAGATTAGCTCTCCATCAGGATGACAAATTACGCTATGGAGACGCGCGGCCGGGGGAGCGCCGATGGCCCGGAGACTGATGAGTCTCACATCGCCTCAGGAAGACCCTCATCAGGCAGCAATTACTGAGAGGCTGGAGACATATCTTTAACTGCAGGAGAGAGCAGAAATCACAGAAAGACGGGAGGCGTATTTCTAACTAGTGGGAATACAGAAAGAGATGGAGTCATATTACTAACTACAGGAACTACAGGGGATGAACAGGTAGGAGAGAGGAAATGGAGGCATACCTCTGATGCTGATGCCTCTTTCAGAGCGATAATAGAAATTCATTTCATTCATTGCACACAAAGTAAGACACAGTGAAGTCAGACCTGTAAGTACAGGCCCAGAGTGTTTGTCTCTGCAGAGACTAGATGTAGAGGATTCATCCTTTGCTGGGACGTTAATGATGTCTTATAGGTTAAGTGCTCTGAGAGATTAAACGCCTCATGGAAATCCCAATGAACTGGACAAAAACAAGTGAAAATCAAGCTTTAACAGTAGCCTTTAAATGGCAAAGATAAGCTCACATTTGGTCCAATCCCTCCTTCACCTTGATGGATCTGGTTGTCAAAAAAACCCTGTTTTTTATCACCGATATTTGTTTTCATTTCTCTGATAATTCTATTTGTTTACCAGTATATTGCTGTTAATAATAAAGGTCATAATAATGATTTTTGGTGTCTCAGGCTTGATTCGCGATAAATGCAGTAATTTACTGAATTATTCATTAATACAACCCATGATTTGCATAGTCCAGATTCCCCCTACTTTCAGACCCCCAATCTGAAAAATTCAGAGAATTTAAATCACTTTAAATCATGTAATGTAATGATGCATATGGTGGTTTAAATGTCCCATGGCGTGTCATTAACTGCCCCTTTAAATTCATGTGCTCCCTGCTGTGGTCCAGATGTTACTGGAGCACATCTGGCACTGGCGCAGATTCTCTCAGGGAACTCAGGAGACACAGGAAGAGCCAGAATATACCTTGGAATGCAGGAACGCAAGCCATAGATTGGGGCAAAAAAAAGACTCTCTTTTGTCTGAATAGAGCATGGTTTCTGTTGCTTTCACTCTCTCTGAACTCTTTCAAAGGAAGCTGAAAAGAAGGTGAGATGAGCGGGGAGGAAAAGATGGCTTTAGATAAGAAGAAAGAGATGAATAGAAGGAGGAGGCTTTGCTTCTCCATGAGGAATAACCCTATATAAGACAATATAAGAACACCCACTCAGATCAGCAGTCTCTCGGATTAAAGAGAGTTTAAAAGTGTGTGTGTTTGTGATGTCTGTGCAGAGGGGAAAAAGGCAGTTAGGAGATGTGTATGGTGTACTTAGACAGAAAAGGCTGACAATAGCTGTGTAACAACCCTGTGTGTCTGTAATGGGGCTCCTGGGGTTTGGCTGATTACTGTGATCCTCAAATCACTGCTGAGAGAGAGAGAGAGAGAGAGAGAGAGAGAGAGAGAGAGAGAGAAGTTTACGGAAAAAAAAAACACTTTTAAAGGGATAGTTCACACAAAAATGAACATTCAGTAATCTTTTCTGGACACACAAAACAAAACCAGATGTTAAGCAGAATGTCCAAGCTGCTGTTTTTTCATACAATATGTTTACACTACCATATTTTCATCTCTTATGCTCACGAGGCTGCATTATGCGGTCATAAATACAGTAAAAAACAGTAATATTGTGAAATATTATGATAATTTTAAAGTAACTTTTTTTTATTTGAAGATGTTATAAATATATTTTAAGTATATGTTCATTCTGATTTGGTGCTTAAAAAACATTCTTCAAAACAGTTGAGCTGCATCCTGAATTAGGCTGAGCTACATTCTCAAGTCTCTAGTCTGACTTTATAAGAAAGAGATTTACATGGCTTTTTCTTAAAGATGAATTACTGATTCGATAGACTGAAGTAGAGCTTTTGCACTTATTGAAAGTGGATGGGCACCAGAGACAACCATGGTCACCATTCACTTGTAGGGAAAAGAGCAGCAATGGCATTTTGCTTGATATCTCCTGTTGTGTCCCACGTAAGAAAGTCGTACAGGTTCAGAACGGATAGACGATGAGAGAACATTCATTTCTAGGTGGACTTTCCCTTTAATTACAAACTCCGAAGAGAAGTGAGTCAAATCTGGCACTGAGCTCTAGAGATGTTAAAGTCCCTTGAGACATTTACATCTCAGTGCATGTTTAAATGTCACCTGATCACTTTCCTCTGCCCTGCTCTCCTTTCCTCGGAATGGATTGCATGGCTGCCGACCTGTATGTTGTTGACTAATCCTAACAAGATTGACTCCTCATTATCACCGGCCGGCCTCCCCCGGGATGTCACTCAACAGGGGAGAATAGCATAAACCGAGTGGGAATAGAATTTGAGAGAGAGAAAGAGCGTTCCCTTATGAGTTATTAGCATAATGACTCTCCTCTTCCTCGCTCCTTGATCTAGTCCTGCGGTGGTTCATTTAATGAGCCCAGCGTGGCTCTACCTCCTCCTCTTCCTCTCTTTTCTCTCTCTTTAGGAGGTGAGCAAATGTGGGCAGCCGGTGAAGTCAGCTGACACGGCCTGAGATTGGCAGGAAAGCTATTTAGCTAAGAAATGTCAGGGGCCATTTTGTTTAGTCAACAGCCCACATAGAGGAAGAGGGAAAGTGTGTGAAAAACAGAGAAAGACAGATGAGTGAATGGCATGGCGGCTGAATGCTGTGTGAGGTGTTGGTGGATGGAGTTGAGGATTGTGTATCCTGTTCTGCACCAAAAAAAAACACCAGTGTTTCACAAGAGGCTGTACTCTGTCGTTAACATGAACATATGTGTATGTGTATCTGTTTATGTTTGTGTTGGCTAGTAAGGATAAGTTTTCCTAGTAGCAGAATTCATAAAGCTTCACAGATTTGCTTTTAATTTGAATTTAAAACCCTTTATTCACAAAGACATACATCTCTTGCCCCTCGCATATTTACAGATTCTTTAGTATTTGGCTATGGATAAGTGTATTACTCTCTGACCTTTTTTAAGGCCCATTTTGTTGCTTTTTTTAACCATTACAGGCACCAAAAGAAAGTGGAAATATAATGAGTGTTTTCCAAACAATATGTCTTCCACAGCGTCAATGTTTCCTCTGACTCCTGCCCCAAACTCATACTAATGGTTAAATTTTCCCAGATATCAGCATCAGACTGGATTCGCAAGCCCCGTCTCGCAACCAGAAATTATGAGAGGGTTACAACAAAAGTTAACATTTTAGCATTTTTTTTTTATTTAAATTTCAATAGCAAGTTATGCTGTCCATTTGGCATTTTTAGCATATTAAATATTTTAGCCATTAATGTCAATATTTACCTACATATACACTGCTGTTTAAAGGTTTGGGGTCGGTAATATATTTTGATGAGATTTCTTATGCTTACCAAGGCTGCATTTATTTGATAAAAAAATACAGTAATATTGTGAAGTATTAAGATAATTGAATTTAAAATAACTGTTTGGAATGTAGTTGATTCCTGTAATGGCAAAGCTGAATTTTCATCAGCCATTACTCTAGTCTTCAGTGTCACATGATCCTTCAGAAATAATTCTAATATGCCGATTTGGTGCTCAAGAAATATTTCTTATTATTATCAATGTTGAAAGCAGTTGTGCTGCTTAAAATTTTTGTGGAACCTGCAATACATTTTTTCAGGATTCTTTAAGAACAGCATTTATTTGAAATAGAAATCCTGTAACATTATAAATGCATTTTACATGAAATTTTCAATTTAATGCATTCTTGTTGAAAAGAAGTATTAATTTCTTTCCAAACTTTTGTATGGTGGTGTATATGTTACTGTTTGTTGTCATATTGGTGAATTCTAATGAAAATTCTAAATATCTTTGTGGAAAATATGCCTTATTATTTTGATCTAGATTTTTACCGTGTCTTAGTCCTCCTTTATGTTCTTGTTCGATGTCACTATATAAATTTTAAATGTTTTTTGTTATGGAGTGTTTGGTGGGAAGTCTTAGGTGTTTGTTCAGTGTTTGGTGTGTTTGTCAGGGTAGTGTGAGCTGTGAGCAGTGACTGAATCCGCTCAGGCTGGATGAAAGAGCTCAGTCACAGTGCACAGGCTGTCTATCCTCTCACTGGGGATGAGGGGGCCAGGAACGCATAGAAACGCATGTTAATACTGTGTGTGTGTGTGTGTGTGTGTGTGTGTGTGTGTAAACTCCATATCAGTGTGAGCAAGGGAAGTGCAGGTGGGTGCACATCAGAAGTCTCTCTCTATCGCTCTCTATCTCTCTTTTCTCTTCTCCCCTCAAGTGATGAAAGCTTGTTTTATACAAAGACCCCCTTTCAGCAGCCAGACAGCAGCATCACAGAGAGCACTTATCATCCTCAATTTCTTTTCTCTATCCCTCGCTTCCTTTGTTTTTCTGTCTGTCTCTCACCCGCTCTCCTCTATTTTCAACCCATCGAATCAGAGGTGTCCTGGCAGGTGAGGATGTCACTCTCAGAAAGAACAGCTTTGTGCAGAAAAAGAGCTTATATTGCGTGCGGAGACCTGCAGACTTATGAATGTAAAACCAGTTAAATAATTCAGCTCATTAATGTTTTTTTTTTTTTCCTTTTATGCTCACCTTTAAAAGCATTACTGTGATCCTGAAGAGAAGAACAGATGTGTGTGAAAAACAGATTGATAGAAATTATTTAGAGCACAGAACATGGGAGGCTAAGATGCTTACCACAGTAGATGCAGACATACATGGTTGCTATATTTTTGGGGGCAGGGCCAGACAGGTTTTAATTTCTTATTCACACTCTGAAACTGTAAGAGAATCAAGCACAGACACATCACAGTGGTGTTGTTAAATATAACACAGGTACTTAACAGTCATTGGTGTTGTCTGGCAGTCTGTGTTCACTTCTGTGTGTGTGTGTGTGTGTGTGTGTGTGTGTGTGTGTGTGTGTGAATGGTCCCTGCTATAGCAGATCACACTCTGGCATACAGGAAGCATGTTACATCTGGTAGTGAGAGAGGAAGTGAGAAAGTGAACATTCACCGACATCTGTTTGTCATGTGACTTAACCCCAAACACTCAAAGGTTTTGTATGAATTGCCTCTGAGGATCAGATTGTGAGCAATTAATGTCTAACTGCAAAGACTATGTGTTCTGTACTGTAGAGCAAATTAAATATTGCTGTAAGTACCACATTCACAGTAACAGAAATGATACCAATTAATAGAAATGGGCAGTGAGCAGAAAAATGTTAAATAATAATGATCTCAAGATTAAATTCAAGATTACGAGAAACAAATTCAGTCAAGTGTGCTCCAGACTTTTGACTGATAATGTACACTACTTCTCAAAAGATATA
>JAFVLL020019693.1:131747-192022 GCA_021397915.2 Tor tambroides
CAGTCAGGGCATTGAAAATGGGTCATGGATGGGTATTCCAGCATGACAATGACCCAAAACACACAGCCAAGGCAACAAAGGAGTGGCTCAAGAAGCACATTAAGGTCCTGGAGTGACCTAGCCAGTCTCCAGACCTTAATCCATAGAAAATCTGTGGAGGGAGCCGAAGGTTCGAGTTGCCAAACATCAGCCTCGAAACCTTAATGACTTGGAGAGGATCTGCAAAGTGGAGTGGGACAAAATCCCTCCTGAGATGTGTGCAAACCTGGTGGCCAACTACAAAAAACGTCTGACCTCTGTGATTGCCAACAAGGGTTTTGCTACCAAGTACTAAGTAATGTTTTGCGAAGGGGTCAAATACTTATTTGACTCATTAAAATGCAAATCAATTTATAACTTTTTTGAAATGCGTTTTTCTGGATTTTGTTTGTTGTTATTCTGTCTCTCACTGTTCAAATAAACCTACCATTGAAATTATAGACTGATCATTTCTTTGTCAGTGGGCAAACGTACAAAATCCGCAGGGTATCAAATAATGTTTTTCCCCACTGTACATTAATAAAGTAATTGAAATGGTTACACTATTACATTTTAAATAGTGTAACTTGTAATCTGTAACCTATTACATTTCCAAAGTAACCTTCCCAACACTGCCCAGCAGTATTTTTCATAGGAATTTAAATACAAGAAAGTGAAAATTAAATGTACACACGTCTCTTTAAATCAATATAAATGAAAAATTAACAGAAATTACAAATCATTTTCTGTTTATATTTTAATTGATGTGCAATGCAAGGATCATAATAAATTAACATTAAAACTGTATACATATTTTATATACCAGAAATAAATCTGTTTTCTATATTATGTAACACTGTCTCTGTAAACCAAGGAGCCTAAAAGGTCCTGATCTTGTATCTGCCCTGAACTGTCTTCATCATTTAGTGGTTTTCATTTAAGGTCATTTACAGTAAACTACTTGAGAAGTAAGTCACAACTGAGCAACTTAAGTCAAAGTATTGACATATTGTCAAGTATGGTGACCCATACTCAAAATTGGTGCTCTGCGTTTAACCCATCCAAGTGCACACACACAGCACTGAGTAGTGAACAAATGCACACACACACACCGTGAACACACACCCGGAGCAGTGGGCAGCTATTGCTCCAGCACCCGGGGAGCAATTAGGGGCTTGGTGCCTTGCTCAAGGGCACCTCAGTCATGGTATTGAAGGTGGTGAGAGTGCTGTTCATTCACAACCCCCACCTTCAATTCGTGCCGGTGCAAGAATCAAACCGGCAACCTTCAGGTTACAAGCCTGACTC
The DNA here is from genome assembly GCA_021397915.2 of Tor tambroides. Lineage (NCBI taxonomy): Eukaryota > Metazoa > Chordata > Actinopteri > Cypriniformes > Cyprinidae > Tor > Tor tambroides. Next base: position 133,074 of record JAFVLL020019693.1, read on the forward strand.
TCTAACCAGTAGGCCACAACTGCCCCCACTTGTTAAGTGCTTTACTAAAGGAAAAGACGCTGATATAGCAGGATTGTTCTCCAAGAATTGACTCTGCACACTTTATTCCAGCACTCAACAACCATTAAGTTTAAATGATCCCAAATCAGTTAGATCAGGTGACTACTTGTGTTTCATAAGAGCGCTAAAGGTCAGCTTCCAGTTCCCTTCATGTCTGGCCACAGTGATCTCTTTTCTGCGAAATCATCACAAATTAACAGTAAAGTCCATTTATTTAGGTGGCAGATAAGGTGGCAGAGGCTTGCTACACGCTGGTGCAACTCAGATAGGCCACAATCTTGTTTTTATCTGTTAACATGTCCTAAGCAGTCACAAACAACCCCCAACCCCACCCTAACTGGGAGTCTGTCTCCAGAGTAACCGTGGGGGATACTCCCATGTTAGCCAATAGACTTTTAACATCCAGATGCTGAGGACAACTACAGATGTAGAATCAAGTTAATTTGTCACAACTCACACATGGGTATGAGAACAGACACCCAGAGGTGATTTCATCAGTAGTCAATCAACAACTGGCCACCAGAATCTGAGAATTTGGCATCTGTTTATGCACCATAATGTCATGAAATCCATATCAGTGATTTAAATCTTGTGTAGAAATTGAATAAAACATTGTCCTTTAGTAACACATTTTTGCAAACCTCTCTTACAGCCTCAAGATGCACTTTTCTCCTGTGGTATTATTAACTACTTATGCAGGTTTTAGTATGTATAATTTGGAATCTTATTGTAATATCCACTTTTGGCTATAGATAAAAGCTGAAGAAACTAATATGATATGCATAAAACATGTCTTTGGATCTTTCCACCAACTTTTTTGGTAAAATTTCAAGTTTAGTCCAAGGGTGGGAGAGTTTGGGTGTGGGCTCACACACTTGCGTGAGAGCGAGACCTGATGCTAAGTAACTGTTCAGGGTCTGATATAGGGAACAATTCTGATTGGTCAGCAGACTGAAGGGCAGAGACATGATAAGGATGGAACAGCCTTTGTGTCATCATATGCAAATGAGCAGCGAGCATTAAAACTCACGAGCAAGGGAGCAACATTACGATCACTTAACAGCATGGAGACGACAGACTTGTGAAACCAAAGTGAGAAGACGGGTAAAGGTGACAGATGAAGGCAATTAAATTGTTTTTGAACACTTCCTGCAGGAGTACTGAGGACACAGATCTAAAAGTGAGTGTGTCGGCTGGTGACTATGAACTACAGGATGGCAGCTGCTCTTCCTTTTAGATGAAAAGTCCCATGTGAGGGATCTTCCACAAGTGTGATCATCTGAAGAGTTAGGAAGAGTTTCTACAGGAAAATCTTTTGGAAACACAAATGAACCTAACAATTTAGACCACGCTGAATTGATAATGATGCAACAGATCTGGAAAACTATACAGTTTCTGGAAATTGCTTTGGAACATTGACAAGTCAAATATCCTTTTAGTTCTTTAAAAATTGGCTGACAGTGTTCTAGATCACAGAAAACAGTAGATGTGGACATTCAGTGGATTTCCAAAGTGAAGGTGTTTCATAAGTCTTGTCCTCTAGACAGGATATCATCGTATACTGTAAGTTCATTATTGAGACACTACAGTATAGATGATGTACTATCCAGGGGGTCAATACGCCTCCAACTGTCTCCTGTGGACCCGCAAACATTGTGACAGAGAGTGGCGGTGAAACCGTTACCATTACTGAGTTTAGTAATGGTAAGGGTTCTGTTGCCTTCTCTCAAAAATCATCTGGATATGATGGAACTTCAGAGCAACGGATGGCGCAGTCAAAAACAGACGAGTGAACGAATGGACAAAAATACCAGAAAGACCAAATGTTAAGAAGATTTGAAATTCTGAATCATTTGTATTCTATATAACTTTATAGCCTATAATGTGTTATGAGACTGCCATTGTGTGTAATTTAAATAAATATCACTGAATTGAAATTAAAACATTTTGCTTGTTTTGTTTCATTATTTGCAATTATTTTCTTAGAATTCACTTTTAACCATCATTTTACACAGAAGGGCAGCATATGTGGTTGGCTAGGAGCCAAAGACATGATGAATAAGAATCTTTGCTTTAACTTTAATGAACTTGCAATTAACTGATGCAGCCAATGGAATAAAAGTAATGGCCAGTGTAAGGATATAGAGAAAGAACCAGGGACATATCATTGCTTTAGGCCAGCTAGAGGTAAACATATAATTCTTCATGGAGTTCTACTGCAAAAAAGGGGAATAAGTGCAACTTGTCACCATTTTGAAACTCACTTTAGCAGCAGGTTAACTGCACCTTCCATTCGAAAGGTTATCTAACCCTAGGGTCTAGGGAGTGGAACTTTAAATGTCTTTTTCCACGTTTTGAAGGAGTTGGAAGAAGAAAAAAAGACAGTTTACATTATTTACGTTTTATTTAAAGAAAAAAAAATAGTTTTTCAAAAAGAATTTTATAGAGAGAGAGAGAGAGAGAGAGAGAGAGAGAGAGAGAGAGAGAGAGAGAGATACACAACTGTTCACAATACACAACTGTGAGGTTGGGGTTAGTGTAATTTTTTATTTTTAACCAAATTTAAAAAGTAACAGTACTTTTATAGTTTTACAAATTATTTCTATTTCTAATGAATCCTGTTCTTTTGTACTTTCCATTAATCAAAAAATCCTGATAAAAATGTACCACCATTTCCTCAAAAATATTAGGTAACACGACAGATTTCAACATTTAGTTATAATAAGAATAAGAAATGTTTCTTGAGACCAAATCAGCATATTAGAATTATTTCTGTAGGATCATGTGACACTGAAGACTAGAGTATGGCTGCTGAAAATTCAGCTTTGTCATCACAGGAATAAATTATATTTATGAAATAATAATAATAATAATAATAATAAAATCGAAGACTTTTTTAAATTAATATTTTACTGTTTACTGTATTTTTTTGTATCAGATTAATGCATCCTTGGTGAGCACAAATTACTTCTTTCAAAAACATTAACATTTTATTGACCCCAAACTTTTTAATAGTTGTGTATTGTAATAAAACAAACAATTGAGATTTACACAATTAAATATCTGCAGCAAATAAGTGAGTTGATTCTTTCAGCTCCATATGTGCAGTTCTGCTGTCTGTAGATAAAGTGGCCATAACTTTTTCACCACAGACAGTCCTGCACCATGAGAACTGACTTTTCTTTTTTACTCAAAACATTTACCACTGACTAAAATTGATGCAATAATTTACTCAACTGATGAAAATTAATTATTGATAATATTTATTAACTGCAATATTACAGACATAGCTACAAATAATTTAAAACAGGTAATAATTCAAAAAGCTGCAGTTAGCATCGTGTACAGCCACAGTTGAGGAGGCCCGGCTCCACCCTTCTAACCAGCCACCACCTCAACTGTGCAGCTCACTCTCTTATGGCCCTCCTTACATGTTAGGGCTGGAGCCAGACATTCAGACATTACGCAAGACATTCAGTTAAACAGCAAGACTGCACCACAGATAACAGCCTGACCACACTGAATACAATGAATAATAAAAAACAAGGTAAACCCTTCCTTCCAGTAAAAGAGTGAAAGTGGACCTTACCCTCAGAGCACACACACACACATGCATATATATATATATATATATATATATATATATATGTGTGTGTGTGTGTGTGTGTGTATGAATGCAAAACTATATGATTTTTGCCATTTATTATTATAAAGACATATTTATAAATCAAAAGCAGCAAGATATGCAAGCGGTACAGGCATATGTGATCCAATCGATCATAGTCTCATTGAAATGATACAGAAAGCTCATGTAATGTGCCTGTGATATACTCACATTTCATTTTACAGGAATGAGGGGGATCAACCTGACAGTATAACCCAAAATACAGCCAATTTTGAGTTCATGTCTATTCCTTCACTCTTTTCAGGATTACAAATGCCTCTGCATGGGTTAGGCTCTGACCTACATCACCACTGTCTATCTCACTTCCTCAACTTTGCAGAGATTTTTAAACACACTTCACGCAAGAAAATCTTCATTAGGTCACTTTCAGCTTCCTGGGTTATTCTGGTTATCAAATGACCTCCAGAACCAATAACCATTTTCTGCAAGAAAGAACAAAGGTTTCAATTTATAATGAAATATAATAATGTTACTGTTTCTTCAGGTAGTGAGAAAGCACTCTTTTGTTATAAAAACAATTCCACAAAATGTCTACCATAAAACTAAAGTCGCCTGATGGTTAAAACGGCAGCACAGAAGACTAGCCTTTCTAAATAAATGTGGCAACAAACCAACTCACCATATGAGTGTCTTTCTTTACATATAGTTTGATGGATATGTCGAGTACCCCATCTTCAGATTCCTTCCACATTTCAATTTGCTGCAAAAAGACCAAAATAATAATGAAAACAAATAACATTCCAGAAAACATAAATAATACAAAAAGGTCACAATACATATTTTGAGTAATGGAATCATTCAAAAAGAAAGACAGACTACGTTTTGTGAAGAAGTTCCCAATTTACAGCAAACAGAATGAGAATCATAGCAGGATAAAAATAGATGCAGTTTTGATGATGAAAAACAGACCATAATAAGCTGAGAAACAGCTGTTTAACAGGAAATGAGTGAATATGGCTACATTTATTTGACCAAAAATAGACTAAAATATAATTATAATTATTATAGTATTATATATTAAATGAACTCTTTCATATTTTAATATACTTTAAAATGCAATTCATTCCCCTAATGGCAAAACTGAATTTACTCCAGTCTTCAGTGTCACACAATCCTTCAGAAATCATTCTAATATGCTAATTTAGTGCTCAAGAAACATTTCTTATCATCAATGTTAAAACCAGTTGTGCTGCTTAATATTTTTGTGCACCGTAAACAAAATCTTTTCAGGATTCTAAGATGAATAAATGGTTCAAATGCTACATTTGTAACAATGTGAAGGTCTTTACTGTCACTTTTGATCAGTTTAATGCATCCTTGCTGAATAATTGAATTTCTTAAAAAAAAAATTCTATTGACCCCAAACTGTAGCATATTTCAACACCTTTCTAGTGTGCACAAATCATGACCCACCTGTGTCATACTGTACGGCACCTCCTTTGGGAGATGCTGTAAAAGTTTCTCTCTGATGGTGTTGATGCACATCTCCTCAGGACCCTGATCAGTCAGTACTTCACTGTGGTACTGCCACTGGCCAGGCTTTGCACCCTCAAACAGGTACGTCTATTGCACGTGTTCCAACACAGACAAATTAAGGATGATTATCACAACGCTGGAGATTCCAACATCAAGTTTGCTTTAATGCAAATGTCTCCTTCTTAAAATCTCCTATGCAGTCTCTAACCTTTAATGTTTCCACATCTTCTCTGTCAATAGAACTTAACATGAACACATCCTTAAAAAGAGGCCACCCCCCACGGCTCTTCAGGGCCTTCAGCCTGTCTTTGTCCTGACCCTCCTGAGACGCCCCGTCCTTCATGCTTTCAGACTGTGGTTCTTCAGCATGTCTGCTGTGGGGCTTGGCTGCTAATTTCTCACATGGTTTCTCTGCACCACGGATCCTGATCTTCTTTCCATTCACCAACCCTTCTGTCAGCTGTGCCATAATGTCTAGCAAAAGTGTTTTGCTCTTCAGTAGATCCACCTGTGTGTTAAGAGTTGATTTTTTGCTTTAGCTCTTCTAAGTGTACCAGCTATTAATCATTTACTTAGTTTAATAGTGATATTAATTTCGATGTTAACAGTTGCAGCAAACCAGCCCACTCTCTTTGTAAGATGAGAGATGGGATATGCAGAGAAAAAGAGATGATAATTTCCTCCTCAAACTAATCCTATGCTCAGACTGGGACCGATCAATACACAATGACACAGCTAATACCTTATTGAGGACAAGGATGGCAGGGACAGTTGGATTCAGGGCCAGACACTTCAGCACTTCATAGTCCAGCTTATTGCGGGTCCATTTATCAGACACGTCAACTAGCACCACCACTGCAAATATATAGCAGAAATGGAAAAAAACAGAAGATTCAGCACAAAATACAGAGTCATAATACAGTGGTTCTCAGCCTCTTTGACTCCAAGGCTCTCGTTTGTACAAGACTATATTCAAAGGCTCTCCTAACTAAGTTGATATATGCCTCTTGTACATTTTCATGGTTGGTTCTAATTATACACACACACACACTAAACCAATGGCGATTCTATTGGATGCTGGCTGTGTCCTCGTTTTTGAACAGATTAAGAAATAAATAAGAGAAGAGCAACTAAAACAAAGATTTTTTTTACCTAGATCAGCTTCCTTTATTGACTCAAAAGGATCCACCAGCAGGGATTCCTCCAGATGATGTCTGTTAAACAAATATAACAAAATGAAGTTTCGTTTATGAGTATGAGAATTTTTACCACAATCATGGCATTAGTTAAACCAATGTTGTTGTTTCGGGTTGGTTGAGATGCTCAAAAAGGTTGCAGAGCACAGTATTTACACTTTTATGGGAAATCAACCTACAAATGGTTTACTTACAGTTGCCACCTAATGTTGTAAGAAACTGCTGTATTACATAGTCACCTTTTAGCCTTTATTGGTGTGGTGAGACCAGGGGTATCCAACAACATCTGATAGAAAAAAAATAAATAGGTGAAAAAATGCCATTCAAACATGGAACATTCCCTAAACAGACTAGACTATTATACATGGGGTAGAAGAGGTACTTACGATTTGTGTGTCATCCTCTGTCAAGACACCAACAGCACATGATCTTGTTGTGTGCACTTTCTCCGAAACAGCAAACAACTACATAAAAATTGTGAATTAACATTTAAGTTTACAGACACAAGTTCTTATAGGGATCGTTCACACAAACATTTAAATTCTATCATGACCAACTCCTAATTATGCATCACTATGCAAATCTCATTTTTACATGTGTACATTCAAACATGTTGGAACAACACTGTAACTTTATATACAGCCTGTTATTTACAGGCTGAATAAATCTTTTCTAGGTGAGAAAAAACACATTTCACCTTAATTTTTATTCCACACATTAGTATAATATCACCTTTCGACCCAGCAGTTGATTGGTCAATGTTGATTTCCCTGCATTAGGCGTACCCACTATCGCCACTTTAAGAGATCTGGCATTTTCAGGTTGATCAGGATCCTTTATCAATAAGGAAAATTGATGACCTGAGAGCAGAACACATACATTACCACATAGACAAAATTGGTTTAACGAATAGGCTATAATATCACAAATGTCTCCGCAGATAATAACAAATAACTGTCTTCGACACGTTATCTGTAAAACAGCAGTCTTGAAGGCTGGAGAGGGCCTGGTGATTATATTCTTACCGCTGTCTGATGGAACAGAGACAGGCTGATGATGACTGAGACCCTCATCGGACACCACCGCTCTCCCCTTCTGCAGTCTGTCCAAAAAAGCACTCGAAGACACCAAACTGGCCGGAGTACAATGAAAAAGACATTTTCTAACTCTCTGTGGACCAAAAACTGAGCAACCTGTGAACAAGTAGAGGACAAACGACAGGTAAAATAAGAGATACCATGACGTTGTTGTTTTTCTATGAGTTTGGTTTTATTTCTGGTGGTGAATAAGACAAATACAACCAGCTTGTCATCTGGCATAACATCACGAGATACAAGAAGGATAAACAGACTGTGTATAATCTATAATCTATAAATCACCTGATACACGCAGATACAGTGGCGCGTGCTCTGGGGCTGCTGTCAGTTTGCGAATCGTTGAAAACCGCAAAGATCTGCGTAGAAACGTCTCGCAAAGTCGCAAGTTCATTGCTGAAACAAGTTTTCTATACACAAGTGTATAATTTCAAAATGTTTCACTTAGGTTAACCCTTATGCAAGGTTTTTCTCCTCTCCATGTTTGTTTACACATGTGTCCAGGGCGCAGACATGTTGCTCAAGCCGAGTGAACTGGAGTGATGAATCTATATATTACACACTACTGCCATCTGCTGTTCAGGCGCCGCTACGACGGCACCATAAATAGCCTGCTAGTCTAGTCTTCATTAATTATTAATACTTTAATATATAGACAGCCTCAGCATCTGACAGAAAAACCAAGAACCTTTGTTATCATTTCAGCTATTACAAGAGGAAATATTATTGTGTGTATATGATGCCCTTTGGATATTACTATATTCACTTTACTGACATGAGTGAGATTCTGGAGTTCACTGGTCTGAAATAGCATGAAACAGACAGGCCTTCTGAATCAAAATTACTGTTGTTAGGTTTGGGGTAAAAGGAGCCTTTGACGACCAGAGAGCTGAGAATATGATCCCTAATCAGAGGCACTGAGATTGTATGAGTTGTTTTCATCCGCTCAGGTAAAATCAGAGAGAACAGATGTGTTTTTCCATCTCCCATCAAAAGCTAGTCCTTCAGGAGCAGCACAGAGCGGAAAAACGCTTCCACTGGGGAGAAGAAAGGATATCAGGTGGTTCACAATCTGTCAGCATATCAGCTTAGTAAAAACATAACACATTCAGGAAGCAAAGAAAATGAGGATTTTGACTGAAGCAGAGATTTGTTTGCGTAAGAAAAAGGCATGAATAGTTAAGTTCAGGAATAGACACAAATAGGCTAGCCTATATCAGATACAATAACATGTGCCAACAAAAACACATTCACCATTCACTTAAACAAGACCTCTCCTCACATGGGACACTAATTAGGTATTAAGTAATTAAAAATGAATGTCATGGAGACAGATTTTGCAGAACTTCTAAAGAGCTTTGTTGCTAATTGTGTACTATTATTATTGCTGTATGAGATAGGATATATATATATATGAACTCAAAATAGGATATCTGGGATTTAACTGCCTTTTGTTCTTCAGCCACAACCATGAACGTTAGATGAACTTTCTCACAAACTTTTTTAGCACACAGATACATATTGCAGTATTTCTCTGTGTTTTTCACCATGTATTCTTCCATCTACTTTAACAAGATGTCCAGTCCTTGCTTAAGAAATGCAGACATCATGATGCTACCCCATCATATTTCACTGTAGGTTTTTGTTTTTGAGATGTGGCCAGCGTTGCATTCACAACACACCCATCATCTGTAATTGTGTGGTCTCATGCAACCATAAAATATTTTTCCACATTAGAACTAGGTCACCATAAATAAACTCTACAGACATGTTGATGTGCTTTCACATCTTTTTGAGTAATAACTTCTTCTTTGCCAGCCATTAAAGGCTACACACACTGTAACTTTTGACACATGCAATATACTACATATAGACTCTCAACTCAGTACTTTCACAGTGTTTGTTTGTTCATCTTTTTCTCTCATAATTCTCCTTGTTTGCATGAGCTTTGTGAGAAGACCTTTTCTGGCAAGTGTCTGTGGAATTTTATGTGACTTCTACTTCCTGGAAACTGAATCCTGGTAATTTAGCCCTAAATTCAAAGAAACCTCTTTAGTCTTCATTTTCACTGTGGTCTTATGACCATCTAAATATTCATCTAGCTGTGTGGTTTTCATCTAGAAAAAAAAAACCTTCTGCAGGGCCTAATACGTTATGTAAAACATAATGTCACATTTAAATAATTCATTTGAGTCTCATAATTAAAAAAAAAAAAAGTATGCAGCATGATTTTAAATTTCTTGTTTGTTTTTAAAGATCGTGGACCATTTTAAATGGTTTCTCCAAAAATAACTTGACTATTAAACCATTCTTGTGCAAATCTACATTCATGTTTAGGTTCTAATTTACAAGGCTCAGGGTTAGAAATCATAATAAGGAATCCCATATCAGCATAAAATGACAGCCTCATCCCAGGGTTGTTTGTGCTGCATACGCCATTATTGTTTAGGAGCTGTGGATGCTGAATAACTGCTGTCATGTCAAATATTTCAGTAGCTCTCTCCTCGTCTTTTGCAGTGAAGACAGATACACACACACAGATAGAAATGTCCCGCAGTTACAGCACAGCACTGCGACCTTTCTGCAGGCAAGGAGGAATAACAAAGCTGCGGAGATGTTGAGTATACGACAGGCGTGTGACAGGAGCTGGCTGAGCCATGCTGGTTAGTTGCTACTCAGGCAGAGATGCAGCTTCGGCTTGCTCAGCCATTACACATGATTGCAGCACAACACACAAAGCCACACAGCTGAGGCATCCTCTGTCACATCCTCATCAAAACACATTTAGGACGATCATTTTAAAAAGCACCCAGAGGTCATACTTTCCAGCCATGATTGTAGCGGGAGAGAGAAAGTAAGAGAAGGAGGAAAAGTCATACTCTATCAGGATTTCGCAATCAATACAACTTGTCTGTGAAGTGGATCAATAATGCATCTCCTTTGAAACCATCAATCACATCAGAGTTGGGAATAAAAAGCGCAATTAGGACCACCGTTCCTTAAACATCCTGCCTTGACGTCTTTCAGGGCCAAAGAAAGACACCATTCTGCGTCATTAACGTTGTATTATTGTGTGATGAAGCACACTGCTGAGCACTTCCCCTCAGCTGCCTGAGGCTCTGTGAGTGCAAAATGATGTTTTGTACTGGTTCAGGATCAGCCATCGTAACCTTAATAATTCCAGGAAAAAAATCTGAAACCGCACATGAAAAGCTTCAAGCTCAAGACTTCTATTTCATTATTCTCATGCACATAATGGCTTTTTCTTTTGAGAAAGCCTTGTAACCCTGATGTGATTTCCGAGCATGTTGAATGGCCTGGTCTGAACCAGCGTTTTCTTATTTCTCAAAGGCAAAAATGAGAATAATTAGTCTTGATCACCACATAGTTCTGCCTGCTATGAATCACACAATGCCTGGGTAATGATAATCATGATGACGCTGGTTTCTGAGAGGATGTGCGTCAGGTAGAGACAGGTGGCACACCAGCAGTTTAAATACAGACATGTCATTATTCATTATATAAAATTTCATTTCATAACTGCAGCAGCCCTATAATGTGATGCTGTCACTGGTTGAAGGAGCTCGCAATAGAGTGTTCAAAAATGTAGACCAGAGAATGGAAGGAGGGAAATTCAGTTGGTGGAGAGGAAGTGCTAAAAACCACATTAAGTACTAATATCTGTGATATTAGATGCTCTGTTTATAATTTTATTTAGAATGTGTTATGTATATTTAAGTTGTGTGTATGATTGGCTGCTTTTATTTTTTATCTGTGTTGGCTGTGAACAACTTTACAAAAGTTACAAAAGTTAGCTGTTTTTTATAGTAAACTGGTAATACAATTTATAGTAGTATGAGCAGATTGCAGAAGTATTCAAGAAAAATTGTGGAAGCATCAATATTAAACTGTCATTTGTAAAAGTGGGAGTGTAGAGAGGTTACTAATATGTTTTCCTAAATCATTCTTAGAAATATCAACGAATGAGAATTGGAACTTTTCAATGCTATTGGTCTATGAAAAATATAGAAAACATTTAAAAGATCTAATAGGCCTATACATTTTTTTTTATGTCCAGTATAAAAATTTTGCACTATTTTACCCAAATAAGTAAAAAACAAAGAACTAAAACTAAAATCAATAATTTTAAATGCTGCATGTGAATTTAGACATCCTAAGATTATAATGTGCAATAAAAAATTATATTAATTTGTGCTTTGCTGTTTTTAAAGATTATTTTTAAGTAAGTATTAAATAATGGCAAAGGTAAATGCAACAGTATATTGGCTGGTATACACTGATGATAGCATTATATTAAAAAAATGTTTAATAATATTGGCTGCTAACTAAATATTTGATTTGATTTGATACTTTATTTGTCATTTCTATGTGTTGCATAGAAACGAGATTGTGTTTCACACGTCCACAGCTTAGTTCAGTAAATTATATATATATATATATATATATATATATGTATATATATATATATATATATATAAATTCAATAAAATTTATTTAAAATACTAAAACATAAATATTCTAGTAAAATTATTTAAAATGCTCTAAATGTGTTAAAAAGAATTAACCACAATAAAGTCACAAACTCTGATTTAACAGCCTAATTGCTGTGGGAAGAAAGCTATTCAGCAGCCGAGTTGTTCTGGTTTTTATGCTGCAGTGTCTTTTTCCTGACTGCATCAATGAAAACAATCCATAAAATGGATGTGTGCAGTCCTACCAGGACTCTGCACACAGCGCTCTGTGTAGATGTCTTGTAGCTGTGGCAGTGAGACACCAATAATTTTCTCCGCTGTTCTCACAATCCGGCTGAGATTGTGTCTCTCCTCCGCTGTACAGCTGCCCAACCAGGAAAAGATACAGTAGGTCAGCAGACTCTCTACTCTCCCTCTGTAAAACAGAGTCATGGCTGGGATGGGAAGTTCCACCTTCTTCAGCCTGCGAAGAAAGTGAAGGCATCATTGGGCCTTCTTGATGACAGCTGAGGAGTTATCTCTGGTAGTCAGCTTGTCTGTCAGATGGATCCCCAGGAACTTGGTGCTTTGAACCCTCTCCACCTCAGAGCTGTTTATGGTCAGAGGGAGATGGTTATGTTGGCCAGCCCTCCTAAAGTCTATGACCATCTCCTTTGTCTTATTGGTGTTGAGGGCCAGGTTGTGCATTGTGCACCAGGCTGAAAGTTTCTCCACCTCTTTCCTGTATGCCGATTCATCATTGTTGGTAATAAGGCCGACAACAGTGGTATCATCTGCGAACTTAATGACATGATTGCTGTTAAAACTGTCAGTACAGTCATATGTCGGCAGCGTGAACAATAAAGGACTCAGAACACACCCTTGTGGTGTACCTGTGCTCACAATTATTGTTTTAGATGTTAAACTGCCAACTCTGACTATCTGTCGTCTCTCTGTCAGAAAGTTCATAATCCACCTGCACACTCCTGAATCCTGAAAAAACTTGGAAAAACAAGTAATATATTACAGTTGAGGACACTGGTGTAAACCTTAAAGGAAGTGGAAAGCAATGAGTCTGTTCAGCTTCAAAAAGAATTACAAGATAGTCTGAGTGTTTTAATTCAGTTCGAGGGATGACTTCCTGACAAGGTATAACTATTATTCCTCCAATGCTAAGCTGTTTTAGGTGTCAGCGTACAGGACGTGTAGCTGGAGTGTGCATACAGAAAATGAGACGTGAAAAATATGATGGTTAGAGCATTATAAATGTCAAGTGACTGATGGGCTCCACTGTTGTAATTGAGCAGCTTTCCATAGTGCAGCGTGTATGGAGGATGTCAAGTACAATTGAAAGCATAGGACGTACAAAAATATACAGCGAGCAGAAAGTTTGATGTGTGGAGGCATTGCGGGCATGTGGGAACAGAAATGACAGGAGAAATATTTTGACAGGGCTTGTGTGGGATGGAGTCAGAGGCTCTAACGCCATCCATCTTCTGTAACAGGGAAATTGTTAGTGTTGAATACAGAAAATTTCTTGGCCTTCTGTTATCAATATGATAAATATAGCTGCAATGCTTCTGAGTAGATCCACTGAGATCAAAACTATTTTAGAAGCAGCTATTCAAATTATTCATGATATGCACACACTCTAAATCTCACAAAGTTTTGCAGTATTTTCTAATACTATATTAGCATAAAGGAAATTACTGTATGGAGATACAGATCCCTCAGATCCTTCACTGGCATATAACATGGCTTAGTGGACTGAAGAGTGCTCTATAGAAAGGAAATGGGTATTTAGGGAGCTTAAATATTCAAAGAAAATCACCATTTCTGTCTTGTTTGCTTTTGAGAAATGAAGATTCATGCACAAAGGATTAAATATATTTAATTTTATATAATATATTTTAAATTATTTATTTAAAGTGTATGTCTGTGGTACTGTGCAAAAGTCTTACAGGCCACTAGTATTTTCACCAACAAAAAATGGTTTTAAATCGGTTATTTCTATCTTTTGCTGTAGTGTGTCAGTAGTAAATATCAGTTTGCATTACCAAACAATCTTTTTGCCATTAATTGTAATAATCCAGCGAGATTTTTGTTTACACGAGGAGTCTGACAACAGCCAGTGCTCCACACAGAGATCTGATCTCATCATCATCTGGAAGTCTGTCTGGAATGACATGAAGAAACAGAACAAACTGAGACAGACTAAAATCCAGAAGAACTGTAGCAACATCTCCAAGATGCTTCAAGAAACCTACCTGCAAAGCTACCTGAAAAACTATGCGCAAGTGCACTTAGGCCAAAAGCTGCTTCAAATGCAAAAGGATAGTCACACCAAATGTTGATTTAATTTAGTTAATTGATAAAATCTATTTATGACATTTATTTTTGACAGCATCTTCATTTATAGCATTTTTACACAAGTGCCTAAAACTTTTAACAGTACTGTAGCTTTGCAGGTAGGTTTCTTGAAGCCTCTTGGAGACGTTGCCACAGTTCTTGATTTAGTCTGTCTCAGTTTGTTCTGTTTCTTCATGTCATTCCAGACAGACTGGATGATGATGAGATCAGATCTCTGTGTGGAGAACTGGTTGTATATATATGTGTATATATACTCCATACACCATAATGACAAAGCAAATAACAGGTTTTTAACATCTTAGCAAATTTATTAAAGATAAAAAAAACTTGATTCCATTGCGTAAGTATTCATACCCTTATCTGGGACAGTTGAAGTTTAGCTCAGGAGCATTCATTTTGCTTGTAAATGTTACCACACATTGAGTGAAGTTAACCTGTGGCAAATTGAATTGAATGGGTATGATTTGGAAAGGCACACACATCTTAATAAAAGGTCTAACAGCTGAAAATTAGAGCAGCGACAAGGAAATGGGATTGCATCAAACTACACATCTGGGGAAGAGTTCAGAAAAAATTCTGCTGCATTGAAGGTTCTCAGAAGCATGTAGCCTCCATTTTCCATGTCATGTGGAGATAGGAGAAACCTACAGATGGACAAACGTCGCTACAACACTCCACCAATCTGTGCTTTATGCCAGTGCTAAACTCAATCCTCTCCTCAGTGAAGACACATGAAAACAAACTTGGAATTTGCAAAAAAGCACTTAAAGGACCCTCAGACTGTGAGAAATAAGATTCTCTGGTCTGATGAACCTCAATTCCAAGCAAGGAAACCAAGCACTGCTCATCACCTGCAGAGTACCATCCCAAAAGTAAAGTGTGCAGGTAGCAGCCTCACGCTGTGGGGCTGTTGTTCAGCGGCAGGGACTGAGGGACTCATCAGAATAGAAGAAAAACTCAATGCACCAAAATATAGAGATAGCCTATATTTATTTATTTAGAAAACCCAATCCAGAGCATTCAGAACCTCAGAATGGGCAGAAGGTTCTCCTTCCAACAGGACAATAACCCTAAGCACACAGCAAGAGTGGCTTGTAGACAACTCTGTGAATGTCCTTGAGTGGCCCAGCCACAGACTGGGCTTGAACACAATCAAACATTTCTGGAGAAACCTGAAAATGTCTGTCGGCCCCCATCCAACCTGACAGAGCTTGAGAGGTGAACAGGTGAAGTGAATAATGGCAGATAATTGTCAAATGCTGATGTGCAAAGCTTGTTGCATCACACCCAAAAATACTTGAGGCTGTAAAGGTGCTTCAGCTAAGTACTGAGTTAAGGGTTTGAATACTTATGCAATGTACTTATTTCAGTTTTTTATAAATTTACAAAGTTGTGACAATTCTGTTTTTGCTTTGCCATTATGGTGTATTGAGTGTAGATTGATGTGGAGAAAAAGTCATTTAAAACAGTTTAACATAAGCCTGCAATATAACAAAATGTGGAAAAAATGAAGAGGTTTGAATACTTTCGCAAGGCACTGTGTGTGTATATATATATATATATATATATATATATATATATATGAATTTTTAGCTTTATTAATATATTTAAAATAAGAATCCAGCTAAATGCTGGGACATAGAGGGTTAATTCTTAACTTGGAGTGCATGAAAATTAAGAAAGCCATAAGGTCATGAAGAAAGAGTGGAATTCACTGCATTTTTCAAGGGGGTCAAGAATGCATGTGTTTAGGGCAGATGGGCAGATGTAGGGAACAGACTAAGAGATTAGAGGATATCAGGTTGCTATGCGTTTCAAGTTTAGGCTTGTCTGTCAAAATATGACTTTAATTGTATTCCTTGTCCTCTAACTTTGGGCATTCGCTGTAACACACATTTGATGTTTTACACTTACTATAGAGGCGATTGGATGTTTATATGCAGATGCGCATTAGACCGGTAGGTGACGACATACACACTCCGCTTGCGTTTTACCAGAAATCAACAAAAGAAGAAGAAGATTTCCGGTAAAATGGCGAACGAAGGGCGATTGTTTTGTCAAGTACTAGTAAATGTCAAGATTTATTTAAATCACTCGGGTCTTTTCTCGCCGATAGGAAGTATATATATTTATACACCATTTTCCGTTCCGTTCGAAGCCTTGGCTTTTTGGCGTCAGATTATATAACGCGGGCTATTTTTGTCATATCAGCCGAGCATCTCAAAACGAAACTGCAGTCCATGTCATGTCATTTCAGTAGATTGTCTGATGAGGTTTTCAGTGCGTCTGTCAAAACCAAATAACGATGACTCAAGATAAAATAACCTCAATGTTTACTTATTGAATGACCGCTCGCTCACATTCCTGTGTGTTTGGGGTCAGTTAATCTATTTATAGACCAATGTGATTTGATTAAGAGACTCCGTTTTATAATTACGATGAGCTGAAATACACAACTGAATTGGCGCTAATAAATCTGATGTGCACCACATTATGTGTTCGCTCTATGGTGCAGCTACCGTGTTATTTCTTGTTTTGTTTTTCAAAATGGGAAAATGCTGTTCCTCCATTAACCGACTGCCTTCCAAGTGTTGCTAAGAATGTTTTTACGTGCGTTACTTTTATTTTATTCTGTGTAATTATTTATTCTATGTAACCTATGCATTGTTTTACTGTAATGTATACTCCATATTTGTAATGGTTTTCTCCCTTTCCATACCACGTCGAAAAAAAATTGACATTGGACAGACTTTAATGTTAGTATAGTCTCTGGGATTGTACCAAAAGGGTAAACCTACTTACTAAGCAAGTGAGAATATGCAATAATCTCGTTTAAGGAAATCTTTTTTTGTGTTAAACATGATCCTTCTAGCAAATCAGAAACTGCTTGTTTGGTTGATTTCTACCGGGAAATATCGACCACATCTACAGTTTCCTTACAGACACTGATAACCATCAAGATAGATAAAGATAGATCTTCTGTCTAATAAAATGTGTTGCTCCTTAATATGATTATCGTGATGTTTTTCAGGTTATTTATAAGTTATGATAGCCCTAACTTAATGGATAATCTAATTCAAATTCCAAGACAACTTCTCTGTCTCCTACAGAGTAAATTAAACGATAAACCAGAGGAGAATAATCTCACAAGTGATATGGTTAGAGAATGATAAAGCATGAGTATCTTTGCAGTCACAGCAACATGAAATGCGAAGCAAGGGGCAGACATTAGATAAGGATCTCGTGATAAATTTACAACGACTGTTTTTGCAAGAAGACACGATGCTGCTACAAGATCATTTAGATCCGAAGTTAAAATATGGCATAATCAGATTCAGGGAAGATGTGTGTGATTGGTTAAAGGAGAAAAACGCCTTCAAAATTGCCTTTTGCAGAAATCATTATATTTGGACTAATGCTAACGGAGGATTTGTAAATGTAATATTTACATTGGTGCGCGAATGTATTTGGTTTTCTTTTTGAATTTTATACGTAAAAATAAAGAAAATGTCTGGACCTCAGCCATTGTCTGTGACGCGAGCGCTGGAGCGCATGCGCCGGAAGTTGCTGCCGCAGACAGCCACACTGATTCGGCAACGCAGAGCAACAACACTAGAAAAAAAAAAAAAATCAAAACACAGTATCCAAATAATACTAATCCAGTGCGATGTTCTGAACAATGTATAATACCATGATCCACGGAGAGTAAGTATATAATTTGAATGATACTACCGTACTGATTTTGTGCAGGATTGCTTACTATCCATCTATTCCATCAAGCTTTAGGAAGCAACAAAGGAGTCAGCTCTCTATTTCATTTAGTGTGAAATAGATGGGTACTTATGCACTTGGCCTTCTACTTTAGGCCAAAACACAAGATCGACATCAGTGCTTATAAAACAATAGTTAAATACTCCGAAAATCCGCTTATGTGAGTTGTTCTAGTTGTTCTAGCACAAGCAATGCATTTATTTGAGTGTTATTTTTTGGCTACTCTATGCTGACTTCCAATGAATGAGTGGACATTTAGCTGCAATTTTTACTATGATGTATTATATTAATAAATTAAATTTTCCAATATATTACTTGCAATGTTCTTGCAAATGTTAAGGATTTCTTTAGCATAGGCTGCGTTTTAGGGATACTTGGTGTTGTTACAGGGCCTTTTGGAGGGCAGTCTGCAGACTTCGCATTTGATCCTCTCGACAAAAAAATATATAAATTTATGGCTGTGACCTTTGCTGAATATCAAAGGCGTTGTCTCGAAATGTCACCGGGGATTTCTCCGCCGAGAAGCAGTGCGGTATTTGAAGCTGGGGGTTTTGACAGCCGACAGCAGATTGGCTGGTGGGTGGAAAGTTATAAAGTCGCATATCATTAGAGGGTTTATTATGGTTTGCGGAGAATTGACTGCGATCCACATACATGCACGACTTTTGTGAACGACGCTTGGCCATTTGAATAGCAATGTGCAGTTGCTCTGTCATAAATCTCAGCTTTAGTCTAGCCAGATGGAGTCGTTATAAATCTTTTGAGTGCAAAGAAATCACAGAAAAATCACATGGCTTCATGTAACAACACTGGCCACCCATGCAGCAAGTGTAGTCTTCGTTTCATTAAAATTAAAATGTATATCCAACGTGTTTTACCGATTGCACCTGCTTCATTAGAATAATCGTTGTGTTTGCCTTGAACAGTGCTTTCTGTAAATTAAAACCCCTGCAACTAGCTTCTCAAAGTGCACCGTCTGCACAAAGATGTTTATGAATTAATTAGCCTATGTTTTAGACTCGTAGATAAGTGCTGTTTCAGATGAAAGGGGTCGGCAAGGTAACAAAGGGTTGACGTCATGCATCGCATCCGCCCGCATGACTTCCAACTCTGAATCCCGCCCCTGTTTAATTTCAGAAGCCGACGCGATTGGTCGAACCCGCTGCTAGACGCGTCCTAGTCTAACCGAGAGCCAATGGGAGGAAAGCTTCCGTGTTGATGTATAAGAGTGGGCGTGGCTAGTTGGCGGAGAAACCAGAGCGATAGACGCTACTGCTCAATCTGCTGTAGGTGTCTCCGCGGCTGCCCGTGTTGAATTGGCCACTTTCCGTCGCTGTCCAGGGGATCTTTAACCATGCATTTCGGTCTTGTGGATTGGAGCTAAATGATTGCGTCGAATGTCATCCGTAAATAACTGGATCCCGGGGTAAGATTAAAGCTTAATGTATGCATTAGTAGACTTGCCGTATTTTATTCTTGACCATATGTTGTGATCTCCGACCGTGTTGCGTGTTTTCATCAGAGGATTTCATGCAGTCAGCAGACTCTTGGCAGCACTGAGCTTTTCCCATCTGTGTAACTGGCAAACAACATGAATCACTGGCATAAACATTCCTGCATTGCATGCTCAGTGGATTGTTATTGTAATGCAAAAGTTTAGCTTTAACATATTTTGAGGATGACCTTTGTAAACATAGATGGAATGTGAAGAATACCTAGAGCATCATCTGTTCTGAGACATTGGTTTGTGTTTTCACGTGCTTTTCTTTTTTTCATTAATTATTTTTAACCAGTCTTAAAAGCGCAATTACCTAAGGCTAGAGAGTGTTTATTTGATTTACGGCTCCGGTATCTTGTGCTCACTCAGTTAAACCCGGAGCTTGACATTAGTTACCCACTGAGTGCAGTTTTATATCATTGCGCTGTCTTCTGTCTGCCCTACATTTTCCAAAGGCTGGATAATTAAATTTCAGACTCCTATTTCCAGAGAAACACGGTCTCCTATTCTCAGTACAATTATCGAGCGTGGTGAAGGATCATTTTGACATCTGGGTGTAACGTTTCTCTTCTTCTATGAGGAGCCATTATGTGATTTGGCTTTTTGAATGGATCACGGGGGCAGTGCTTTCAAATACACATGCCTACTCATACATAAAAACATTTTCACTCCTGCATTTGTCCTTTCTGCAGTCACAAAATCCTCAACTTTTTTTTTTTGTCTGTCAGAGTAATTTGCCTTTATTCGGCTGATCCGTTTTTCGTTCATTAGACTGTAAGCATATCATACAGAATACCAAGAATAAAAATATATCATACAGAATATGCATATTAATATTTAGTGGCATTCATAGCTTAAGGCTTTGGCTTTTTTGTAAACATCTACATGGGCAGAGAATACATGTGGTAACCAAACATTAGTTTGACACACATTAGTTGTTTATAGAACTGTTGTATAAAAGTAATAAGACAATCTTGGTTTAGTACTGAATATCAGCACTACTATGTTTATCTGTGGCCTCATATGACGTGATAGTTTTATGATATCTTTGATTTTGAAAGTGCAAACACCTTAAAAATGAAAGATTTTTGGGATCTACTTTTAGATGGTTGTACATAGATACTTGACACAAACCTTAAGAATGGTGGCAATCAACCAATGTAAAATGATGAGCTCTTAACAACACAACAAATAACTAACAATAATAGAACAATAATCCCATGACAGTAACTAATAACCATATAATGTGTTCAAGCTGCAATGCATGCTGGGAATTCACAGACCCTTAACATTTTAGCAATATTGTCCCATTTGTTTTTTGTTCAGACAACTGTGTTTGACTAGTTGGGACAACATTAGGGAGAATTCGGTTGGCCTAACATAGGTTTATATGCAGTTTTAAGAACCCTAATTCACAAATCTTAGTATTCATTAATCATACGTCACACAAACGTGAAAATATGTTGGGGTTTTTTTTGTTGTTTTTTTTACAGTGAATTTATGCTCAAGCAATATTGCTTAAATGTCATGTCATTATCCATTGTGTAGTCAGTAACCTCTGCTAATGGAATAACCATGTGGTCACGATGTTAAAATATCTCCAGGTGCTTGGTTTTGCAACACATGGCAACCTGCTAATGCATTTGATAATTAACGCATTCCTCTTTGAGTGTGCATGGAGGGCTTATGGCTGCATTCTCCTCTTTAAGTGGTTTATGTTTAATTGACCTGCCTGTGCAAAGCAAAAGGTAAATGGAGAGAGAAAGAGTGTTTGACTTTAATGTTTACAATTAATAGTAAGATAGAATCAGTCATTATAGAGGAAATGCCAAACGTGGTAACCTGTTTTTTATGAATACCATAAATTTGTCTCATTCCAGAAAGAGACATGCCTTGCTGCTTTTGTAAGCTGGAGAGAGATAATGAACATTTTTGACCATGTGATTATCACTGACCATATGTTTTATTAAATAGCTTTGTGGTAAATGTGGTCACTAAGTTGTATGTGAAGATTCAAGTATGAGGAATGTCACAATTTGCAATCATGTGAAATCCCCCCCCCCCCCCCACTCCTCTGGGTGTTGGTTCAAGTCCTTTGCCTGTGAGGCTCAGTGTCATGTTGTAAATACTGATAGTAATTCCTGTGAGAGACATAGACAATCTTGCAATTTTTGAAGATCAGTTGAATGAGGTCCAAATGGACAGATTTCTCAACTGAAGGACGAGCAATCACAGCTTGTGAGTCAGCAGATGACAAATTACAGCGTAAGTGATGGAGAGGAACCCAAGTGGCAGTAGTGATGAAGATGATGAGAACTTGGGGTTCTCATCATCGAACTTGGGCTGTGTGTTCATCAGAACCTGAATGTGGTGATTTGTCAGTTCATTTTAAAGGACAGTTTCAACCAAAAATGAAAATTTGCCTAAAAACTAACCGTCTTGTGAAGTGAAAACCTGTGAATTTGTAAAAAATCAAATCCATCATTCGGGTGTTTTTAACTTCAAAATGTTGCTTCCAGTTAAAATACCAGTCCTTTTACAAAATTACATTTTTTCAGTGAAAATTAAATTGTCCAGTGAAGTTCTACATTGAAAAGAGAATTTTTTAGCAGATTTTGCATGAACATTTCCTTTAACACAATGATCTTCTGCAGTTATGTGCAATGCATCTATTAATGAGTTTTCAAACACAGAAAGTTTCTGTTTCCTCAAAACTAATCAGATTTTTTTTGTTTGTCAGTTGTTAGTTTAATAGTTAAATCTTAGTTCAATCTTAAAAAAAGGCATTGTTAAAAACCAAATGAAAATGATTCTTTCAACCTTGTTCCTAATTATATAACATCATTTATTTGGCTTGCAAGAGAGCCTGATCGAGCTTGCCGATCAAAGCTTGCACATCCAGCCTGCGTGTGTTTGTGGTGTGCATGCTCATTTGCACAGCTGTTTTCCACTGCACATCAGTTGGAGAAAAATGCGTGTACGCAGGTCTGTGTCTCATCTCTTTCCCCACCTATTGAGAGTGAGAGTTAAACACCCAGCTGTTAAACCAGGCCACACACACACACACACACACACACACTCTTTTTTCAGTTCTCAACATCTTTAGTTACACTAGAGCCATAAAGCCTCACTGCCGTCTCTCTCCCGTGCCTGCCCTTTATATCGCTTCAAACAGACCAGATCTCTCTTTTCCTGCACCCTAAAGCAAGTAGCTGTGGCCTGACTCATAAAATCCCTTTGTATGAGGGTAAACTGCAGGTCTGAAGAGATCAGCTGAGAAAGAGACTCAGATAAGCCTGTTAGATGAGAGTGAGGAGCCTGATGTCATTGAGGCCAATTGGGCCGTATGCTTTTACCGGACAGGTTTAGGTTGTCTTACAAGGCCTCAATGATTGGTATGTCAGTTTTCTGTTTTGTTTACCTCTGGACTCTGTTTGTTGTCTATCCAGTTGAGGGTAGATAAAGCATAGCAGTCTGTGTGAAAGACATTTGTACCGGGGTTTATATAGCTGTTAACTGCGTTTGTGGTAGTGTTTGTGTATTTTGCCAAGCTAGCTAAGTAAAATTTCTATGAATTAACCCAGAGGACAAGGGAATAACTTTTATAATGTGTACTTTGCAAAAGAATAATCAGTTTGTGGAAAAATGGCATAACTGCACTCAGTTCAGCACTAAATTTACTGCAGTCATGCCTGAAACAGGATTTGCAGGAAATGAAGTGATTGATGAAGTTATGCTAGAACTGATAGCTTTGAACCACCCATATGGAAACCTCTTGAAATTTTTATATGGTGACGGTGTCATGCATTTAAAACGCATTTTTAATGCACATTTTTAAATGCATTTAAACCATCTTAAAACTGTTTTCATTGCTCCTCATTTGTAATGTATTCTTAGTTTAACCACTTAATTTTTCTCACTTGCATAAAAAGAATTCCTGTTTTTCAATTGTAAAATATACCAAAAAAGTTAATTAGCAACCCATATGCAGTCAAAGGTTTGTGATCGATAAACACATTTTTTCAGAGAAGTGGGTAATAAGTTCTTAAGTTTATAATGACCGATCATTTATTTAGGCACCATTGAAGCAGTATTTGCTCAACCAGGAAGATCAGATAGCATCAGAAAGTCATGAGGTGTGACACTGTTCAAACAAAAATGGAGGACTGTAATGTTTTTGTCATTTTTAGATAATAGATATTGTCACGTGGTAGTAAGTATTCTGCAGGCGTGAATGCTGATTGTAGCCACTGAAACCTAGCTGGTTTAAACATAACTGCCAAACATAAAGCGTATTTCATGCCACATTGCATGATAAATACTTCCATGATATATTTAGATACATTAACTACACAAACAACAGTATTCATTCATTGTGTTGCAAACTGAGTAGGAAATGTTTTATTACTAATCCCAGATTTGGGGTTTTGTAACATATATTGTGCATTCAGATCAGCTCAATTCAGTCTCAGTTTTAGCTATAAAAGCTATAAAATCTTTTTTTTTAATTAGTTTTTTTAATTAGTCCAAGATTAAAATAAATTAACAGAATTCTCAGTGGTGTGTTATTCTGTTTCATAAAAATAAATACTAGAATAATTAATGTACATAATCAAAAGCTTCATTTCAGTGGATACACTACGTCACACCAGTCTCAGGGTTTATGTGCCAAAACATGAAATTGAAAATTCTCTAATCAAATATTTTTCTGTGTATCAGGACAGTTAACTAGAGATTTCCATGTCTTGTTCTCTAGAATTAAACAGGAAATTCTTAAATGTCAACCGCCGAAATATTCAGACCTGTTGTCTACATTGAGACACAACAGACAAACACAGCCTGTCTCCCTTTTAGCATGGAAGCAGTTACTATGGTACCTGTAAAAGGGAAGTGTGTGCATGCACGTGTCCGTGTGATATGGCCAGTATAATGACACCTATTCTACAGCAGGGATTAGATCTGTATTTTGGTGTGTGTGTGTGTCTCATGCTGTAGAACAGGAACGTGTTTATCCCCCCTGTCTGTGCATCTGTCTGTAAGTTGAGCAGTAGGGCAGCAGTCATCTGCTCTTATCTGTTTACAGCTCTAGATAAGACCTCTGGAACGGGATATCTGACCCTCCCTTCTGTCTCTGCCCTGCTGCATAATGAGGGTTTGCTTGGCAAATTGCATATCTGTCCAGTGTAATCTGAAAAGATGCCATTAGCATGGCAGCGCTCTCATCTCCTGCTTGGGTGCCAGGGTGGCCTGCTGCGTGTTGGCACCTCTGAGGTCAAGCAACGCTGAGCTGTAGTCGTGAAGAGATGAAAGTGTGATCTGCCTCCAACTGGCGGGGGCAGAGGGCAGAATCATGTGACGGAGAAGTCCATTTTGAACTCAGAAGTGCCTCAAATGAGAGTTTTAAAGTGCTAGTGTTTGTTTTTACCTTTCACCTCACCATTAAATGGAGTCCATGTAGTTGTTTTTTTACACTGAATAATTTTTTAGTTTTTAGAATACAATGATACAGTGATGCCCTTCTGTTTCTGTAGGGCCCGATTCTGTTTTCCCCAATCTATTATTATATTATTATTGTTGATCAAATTCAGATTGTATTTGTCATACACACAGCCATACATGTATGTGAAGGGAATCCTTTAAGAGATTTAAAAAGTGATAAAAAGAAAAAAATATATATACAAGTCAGAATAAAAAATATAGCCTAAATGAATATAAATCAGAATGATGTTACATAATGTAAAAATAATATTTAAAAAAAAGTATAATATAAATGATATAAATAATAGAATAATATAAATAATTTAAATAGTTATTTGGTTGTATTTAATTAAAAATAATTTCTTCTTTTCTGCAGTTGTTCTGCATTCAATTGTAGCTTCATCTTTTCTAGAAAGATTTGAATGCCACATTTTTACACAAGTCCTCTGGGTTTTCATACATTTGAGGCATTTGAATGTTTTGTTGACAGTCATTTTGATATGCTTGTTCATCTTCATCCTTCTTCCTTCCTTTGCCAATCATGCTGATTTGCATGCACGCAGATAGCCGCGCTTCTTAATGAGAGACAGACAGATTGACACAAATCTGGCATATTTTTGTAGCTGTTTTGGACAGGAGCTATAATTTATGGTTTTCTGTGTTTGTCAGATTCCCATTTTAATGTATTAAAGTCTACGGAAAACACATGGACCTTTGTGTGTGTGTCTGGGTTTCATCTTTGGTCTATGCTCTTTTGTGTGTGTTATTGAGACAGGAATAATAAATTGTAAAGTCATAGTACATTGAGATGACAAGATGATGGGATAGCTGATTCCAACAGAGAACAATATGGCGAAACATCAAAAGGTTAATGTCAGGTTACATGGAGCAGATTGAGTCAGCTGACAGTCAGAGAGATACAGAGGCGGGGAAGGGGTGTGTTGTGGATATTTGGCATGTCTGTTAAATTTTATCATGCCAGCCTCTGCTCTGCCGCTCATAAAAGCTCTTTGATGAATGTTCTTTGCCACAGGCGAGCACTTATTGTCAGCTCTTGCCATTGGTTGCCTTTTTATCAGAGGCCGTCCCCATTGGCTGATAAAGTTCTACAGCCCCCTCAGGTCAAACTCAAGGCTGTCACACCAGTCAGGCCAACATCTTTTCACAGAAATTATTTAAAGAGATTCAGAAAAATGAGCTGAAATCTAAGGTTGTGCATTTTTTTTTTTTTTTTTGGATCTTTTGATTTTTGCAATTTCTTTCTTTCTTTGTGTCCTTTTATTCTTCATGATAAAATTGGAAAACATAGACTTGTTTCTCTTTGTTATCTTGTGTTGGCTATGGTATACTGGTATTAATAAACCACAACAATCATCATTTTGCAAATTACGGTACCTGACCTACATGGCAGTGTGCTTTACAATTCATCAGTTCAAGTTACTGTGGCATAATAAAAGTTAATGTGTGAGATTCATTAATATCTTTATGAATGCTTTTACAAAATGTTTCATTTGAACTCAGAACCAGATTTTCACTTTTTTTGGTGAAGTGGAGCTGGAGCATGATGTGAGCAAAATATCATAATATTGTATGTGTTTTACGTCACTGTAATGATATGCTATATATATTACAACAAAGTTATAGACTCTTGTTTTACATTTATTCATTTAGCAGGTTTTCATTTATCCAAATTGACTTTAGACCATTGAACCATTCGTCATTACATAAATAACTGTCTAGTTTTCAATAGGCTAGTTAGCTAAATGCTTGAAATGAAAAGAAAATGTAAGGGAACTCATATTTTTTATTTAACTTGATATATGGAAACCAGAAGATAAGATTATTCATAAATGAGTGATAAGTCTGGCATCAGTACAAAAACATCTTCAAATTATGTAACATATTATTTGCATTTCTCATATTTTGATACCTACATATTTTGTTTGCTTTATTTTAAAAAGTAACTGAGTGTATTAACTGCACAAGAATGTTAGATTGATTGGAACTTGCTAAACTGTTTGGTCATTTGAGTTGCTAGTTTCATTTCGTATGTCAGTCCAGGCTGTGTTAATTTTTTGCCTTTGATTTAGTATTGAAACCAAGATACCAGATAGCTAAATTTTGGTATTGATCCAACCCTATTTGCCACACATCTGTTAGCGCTGATCCTGTTAAAAAGCATGTCTGAGGATTAGCGCTGTGTTTCTCATTCAGCCTAGTTATTTGTGAGTCCTCTTCTGACTAACTACTTTCTCTGTCGCCATGTTTTGTGTGCTCATATTTTTATTGAGGTGAAGGTAAAAGTCAAAAGAGAATTGACCTGGATATCCTGTAAAAACCCTTTCATTTTGCAGCGGGACAAGGGTCCCAATATTATGTGAGTGTCTATGTGTGTAAGTGTTTGTTTAGCGTGTATGTGTGTGCAAATTTCAGAGCATGTGTGTTATTTCAGCATGAGGGATCCAGAGCAGAGAATAGGAGCCCTTTATGTGGCCAGTGAATCAGTGCTCCTGTTAAGACCCATTGTTGAGAACGCTGAATACTGAATGTTGAATGCTATCTCTCCACAGGCTGAAATAGACAGATGACATTATTCCTGTGTTAAAAAGAGTGAAGCGGAAGGGATTGCTTTAACCACAATGTTTATTTTTTTATTTAGGTAAAGTAGGAGAGAGGGCAGACATGAATAACAGGGCTTGTATGTAATGGGGAGAGAGGAGGTGAAGGGTAAACGTTGACCTTCACTGGGCCTGAGTGAAAGAAGTCATCCTGAATGGACGTTTGTGTTCAGAGCTGAAGCAGCGTGTGCTTCGTGTTCGTACTGAAAGTGACTTCTGACGCACTAGATTAACCTCAGCACCTTTGGACATTTGAGACGGGTCCATCTCTCTTTCACGTGTTTGTGAGATTGGATTCAGTGTGAGAGAGGTGGGGGTTCAGCCTGACATATTACCTGTGTTTCTTGGTCTGTTTGCTGTGAGCAGTTTTGGGCAGGATGTTGTTTAGTGTGTGACTACCAAGTATGATAGTTTCTGTGTCACAGTCTAACTTAAAATTGAGAGTTATTACTTTGTCATAAAAAAAAGTCATTATTGTTGAATTCTATATCAAACCCATGCAACATAAACAAAACTACTGAGTGCACTTTTAATTCTTGAAACTTTTGATTTTCATAATTGACTAGTTGGAGGGTTTTCTGAATTAGTCTTTAAAGCTAAAGCTAACAAAAAATAGGAATTTCGCTTATGCAATTATTTGACCAAACTGGCCCATTCCATCCTGTCTCTTCTCCTTGTCTTCAGCTTGCCTACATTTCTTTAACAAGATATTCATCCTTCATGCACCTTTCTGGGCCCTCAGACCCTCATAAACTTTCTTTAAAAAGTCAGCCGTTGTGACAACTGTCAGGCCACATCTAGATCTGTTATCTAGAATGTGGGTTTATTAAATACGAGCTGCAGGCTAACTAACGTCTCTGTTTACTAGCCTGTCCGCAGCACATGGTCTCACTTTCTCAGCTACCTAATCCAGGAATGTGTCTTTATGCTGCATGAACTCAACTGAAGAGATCACATTGCCCTGTAATGACAGGTCAGAGTTGACGAGTGGATAGCCGAGTGAGGAATCAGGGTGCTGTAATGCAGGCCTTGATGCCTTTGGCTGAGACCGTTTGTTCGGGATCAGTGGCGAGGTTTTGCTGAGTTTATCAGGGATGTTCTCTCAAACAGAACATGTAGCCTGAGGGAAGGGCAGAATGAGTAGGGCTAACTGCTCCTCTTAATGTTGTTTCAAGTGTAAACAGAACGGTTTTAAAATTATTTGCTCCACAAACAATATTAGTGATACAGTTGAGTCCCCCTGCAGCTTAATGGGTTACAAAAAATTTGTGGAAGTAAACCACAGATTTGTGTTAGTGGACATAGTTGGGTTGTGGTTAAAACTTTATGTGACTTTAAACCTGAAATGTTTGGAAAGATTAGCCTCAATAGATGCATTGATTTTGATCTCCAGTATACATTACAAAAGGGCTGGTAATATTATTTAATTAATCTCCTATGCTCATCAAGACTACATTTATTTGAGCAAAAATACAGTAAGAACTGTAATATTGTGAAATAGTATTAGTATTTAAAACCATTAGCCTATATTTTAATATTTAAAAATGTTATTTATTCCTGTGATTAGTAAAGCTGAATTTTCAGATCAAGTCACATGATCCTTCGGAAATCTATTTCTAATTTCAAGTGAATTTAGACATAACAATAAAGTAATGTAAAAACATGGATAGCTATTTGAGATTTGCTAAAGATTACATTTAACTGTTAATTATTAGCGTTTTTAAGGATGAACCCATATTACTATTAAGTGAATGTCCATTGCAGAACCTGTAGACCTTGAATATCATCAGTGCCTGAGGATCTCATAGCAAGTCAAAAAAGATTCTGGGGCCACATCCCTCATGAGCAAGTTTCCAGAAATATTCACTTTGTAGATGTCAACACACCAAGCCAATAAATCAGGTGTGTTTTCTGAAGGTGGCGTGACGTGAGACCTTCTGTAGCCTTTTGTGCCTCCCGCTGATTTATCAAGGCAGCTCAATGGTTATCAATCTAGCACAGGATCAGACACGGGCCTGCCTCTGAGGACGGTTCGCTCCTGTGTGCGTGGAAGAGAAAGAGAGAGTTGTTCGCAGAAGCAGGTGCAGAGAGGTGCGCTGACAGACATGAGGGAGGCTTAATATCTTGTCAAAAGACAAAGGTGCCTTCTAGGCTTCTGCTGTTCTCCTTGAAATCTTGCAAAAACAAGTTGATCCGGTGAGCTTTATAAAACTCCAGTGTGCCACTAATGCATGTACAAGAGATACAAAAGCTACACAAACACGCATGCACAGGCACAAAGCTCTCGTCTGAGAAGTGTAGTGCTTGGGTCAATGAGTGTACGAGTAGCTACAGGGCAAGTGGAGACCTTTTGTCAGGCGTCTCTCAGCGATCAATGATGAGTACACCTTCAGCCATTTCCCTCTTTTGTGCCAGAGACCGGAACGTGGGGTTACTTGAAGAAACCGTCCATTAGCAGAAGCTCTTTTGTGTGTGCTTGTTGATGCTAGCTCTGTTTGTTTTGTGGTTGCATGCATACGAATGTGGTTTTGAAGTAGCCTATAGTGTTTTCGAGTCAGCTTGGAGCATATAATGTGGAGTTGTGTGATGAAAAGCCATCCGTGTGACCTAGTTTCCGAAATGCGGCATAGCCTGGCTGGCAGTGAGTAAGACCTACACGGGCAGCATTACAGAGCTTGATTGAAGAGGATGAGAGGGAGCTGTGTGTGTGTGTGTGTGTGCACGCTAGAGAATGTGTGTGTGTCTGCATTCAGTCACGGTTGGGTCATTTGTCTTCCTGTAGCTGATGTCTCAGGGTCTCATTGCATGCTGACTGTCCCTCTGTGGTGGCTTCCTGTAATTAATAGGGGCTCCTGCCCGAAGTCATCCGAGAGCAGGTGTTTCTGTGAAGTGGAGTAGTGTTATGTCCGTGACCCGACAAATATTCATCCTCCCATATCAATGAACACACTCGGCCTCCATCCACAAATCAACCTCAGTTCAGTGACAACAGCAAAGGAGAAGGCTTATTAGTGGTGCTTGCTAAGTGGTGTCATATCTAAGGACCGGAATGTCATAGAGACTCGTGGGTGGGCTCTTTTGAGTCAGGACACTCATAAAACCTCTGACGTCTGCATAGTTACACACTATAGCATACTACTAGTCTACAGCAAGTAACACATTGGATTAAAATGAAAATTTCTGAAAAGTAGAAAAATGATTTTCCTGTAAAATGTACTCCATTTCTAATCTTTGTTTTAATTACTTCAAAATTATTTACTTTGGAGAAGGCATATTTGGATGCAGGGATAGACTCATTTTCAATTTGACTCAAAGATAACATATTTCCATATGTCATTCATGTCCTGTGGATTTAGTCTTTCAGTTGTTAGCCATGAAATCTGTAGGCTTGATTTACCCTGCTCCTTTGGCCCAACATTTGTAGTTCCCTATGATTTCCGTGATGCCAAAAACGTGGATGGAATTGCAAAATCCAGTCTTAAAAATGGAATTTACTTTATTTTTGCAGAATGTCACGGAATTTGCCAAATTTTGGTTGGATAAATCAAAAGTAGGTCAGTACACTTAAATCAAAATGCAATATGGAATAGTGCCTGTGAATATTAGGCCGCAAAAATACTATTTAAAAATGAATCCTGCGTGTTCTGTGTGTCTCTGTGTGAATGAATGGCACAGACACGTGGTTTCATTCACTGCGCACATACTGAAGTGTGCGTGATGCTCGTGGTGTTTTCAACCTGTGCCGCCAGAATATAAGAGTACGTGAACACATGAATATAATTTCTGGAAATGCTCTGAGAGCCACTTCATTACAATTTTACCGTTTCTTTTGAGTAAAACTCTTGTCACACATACAAAAAGAAACCTAAATTTCTTCACAGCAACCCGTCGAAATAAAAGTTTTGAAACTGAGACAGAAATATATTACTTAGTGTAATGATAGTACTAGTACTACATACATACAAAAAATTATTAAAACATTATTTTTAAAGAAATATTTACCAGAATTTGTTTAGCAGAAAAATGTAAATATACAAAACACAGTATTTCTGAAAAAAAAGAAAGAAAATAGTAATTTTTTATAAATTAATTAGAGATGATTTTGAGCATTAAAATTTTATGAAACCATTAAAATGGAATCCCGAAAATGAATGGAAAACGCAGAATTTGGTAAAAATAAAACTGAATTTGAGAAAAAATAAAACATTTCACAAGGCTTTAAAATGTAATTTTTGTTAACCTTTTAATAAATTGCAGTTAAATGGTGTAAGTTTCATGATTTCAATTAATTAGACATGCTTTTTACTTACTACAATTTAATTTAACCATCAAAACAGAGTCTAGAAAAATAAAACGGGGAAAAAGCGGAATCCAGAAAAACTGAAAAATAGAAAAATAAAATAAAGTGGATTTCATAAGGCCTTACATTTGTCATTGTTTTGTTGGTCCAGAGGACTTTATCTATTTATTTCACTTCAGCCTTCTTTGGTTGCACTGAAATGTTTCCTTCTAT
The DNA here is from genome assembly GCA_021397915.2 of Tor tambroides. Classification (NCBI taxonomy): domain Eukaryota; kingdom Metazoa; phylum Chordata; class Actinopteri; order Cypriniformes; family Cyprinidae; genus Tor; species Tor tambroides. Next base: position 165,305 of record JAFVLL020019693.1, read on the forward strand.
GAGGCTGATGTGATGAAAGCAGCTTTTAAATCCTAGCAGTGCCCTCAGCCTCTCCAGCCAGGACTGATCAGCCGTGGCCTGCCAGAGTCAGCCACTGTAATATTCATGATCTAATTATTCAGGGAGAGGTTAGTGTGCGGAACTGTAACATGTGATTTAACCTCTTGTCAGGGGCTATAAAAGGAAGGCGGGTTAATCTTTCTGGCAACCGTCTCTCCACCCTTGGGAGCGCGTCTCAATTTCCCTCCCTGTGCCCTGGAGGATGTGAAGAAAGAGAGAGATACAGCATATTACACACACACACAGACACACACACACTCACACACTCACATATGCATGCAATTCACACTCAAGGTGTTGCTGACACTCAACATCTATTGCTTTTCTCTGGAGAAATAAAAATGAAGTGACCTTTGATTACTGGTGACAGCAGCTGCCAATCTGTCAGATACAGTCAGATACTCACAAAATTGAACCAGTTCTCTCATCTGACATTGAAGTTTAGTTCTGTAATATTTTCAGTTCTGAGCAGCACTGACACTCAAAGTTAACGTAACATTGTTTTTGTTAGGAAATATTCTTATGTAAACAGAAGATAGGAGTTCACCGAGATAAAAAAAAAAATCACTGTATCAAGGACACATTTGTCTCAGTTTGTCTTAATTGGCTTCTACTTGTGAATTATTAAATTAAAAGCATTCTTTGTATAATAAACATAAATGTATTCGGTCTTTGAATCTGAAGGACAGCTGTGAGAATAAAGACTAAAGAGCCTTACAGAGAAGTTAGGAAAAACATAAACACGTATAAATGAGGCAAAATATAAATTGTTAGGATGTCTCACTGGGCGCTGTTGTTTCAGTTACTGAGGAAGTGGAAGATGTGTCAAACCACCCAGGTGCTGCCTAGAAAAAGTTCTGGATTAGAGGGTGGCAAAAAACTTGTGGCTGTAACACTTTACAAAAAGCTTCAACTCATTGCCATTAGTTAACATTCATTAATGCATTAACTTGTTTAAAATATACTAGTGTATGCAGAAATCAGCATTAACCTAGATGAATAAGTGCTGTAGAATTATTGTTTGTTCTTCATTTCTGATACCTAATGCATTAACTACTGTTAATGTAAAATTTTAGTGTTAGCGTTTGCTGATAAACAAAAAGATTTTGCTAACACTTTATAGTGAATGTTGAAATTAGTATTGACTAAGATTAATAATTGCTTTAGAAGCATGTATCATTGTTAGTTTATGTTAACTAATGTTAACAAATGGAACTTTATTGTAAGTCTTTTAAACAAGATGTTAAAACAATTTGTGGCAAGATGAAACCAAGAAGGAGCCTTTTTTCAAAGCAATTTGTCTGGTGTAAATAGTACATTACCCAAACCTAAAACCTAAAACTTCTTCTTTCAGCAGGACAGTGATCCCGAACACAAGGCCCAAATGAACAATATAGTGGTTCAAGAAAAACAAGATTAATGTTGTGTAATGGCTCAATCAAAGTGCTGAGCTCAGCCCAGTTGAGAATTTGTCTGAAAATAGTTTACAATAGTACAGCTAACCTGAACAAGAAAATCTGTCTGGCCTAGACTGGTGCAAAGCTAGTATATACACTATTGCTCAAAAATATGGGGTCAATAAGATTACTTACGTATTTATTGAAAAACATAAATACTTGTGTTTAGCAAGGGTGCATTCATCTAGCTAAATTAGAAATGATTAGTGAATCATTTCAGTTTGCTGACATCTTTGAGGACAGGCTTTTGTAAATAGGAAGTGAATTTAACAAAATTGCCGAAGTTAACAAAATACCTGAGATGGCACCTTAGGAGTTTAGTATTTAGTAGCATGGGATGTGGTTAAAATTAAAAAGTAGTTCTGCAATCCTGTATATGATTCACTGTGCAGTCAAAACAACAATTGTATAAATTCTCCCCTTATAAAATAAGTTCCTTATTTTCTTTTAATCCTCCATTACACCATCATGGTTGTATTGATGTTTGTAAGTACTAATTACAGGCTTGTGTAATCCAGGGGTTTTGGGAATTAATTGTTTTTGAAGGTTTTGGTTAATCAGGCAAGAGCCGGCACTTAAAACATGGTGGATATGCAGAGATTATGCATTGCTGTGAGAACCCCAGGCTTGAACTCGGTGAACCCAACGCCATCCCCACCCAGAGTCTAATCCATGCTAAAACCCGCATCCTCTAGTGTGACGCTCCACACACCTCGTTCCATAATGAGACATTTAAATCTGGTTCATCATGGAAGCACCATTTGTGTTCGCTTCACTCCCTGATCTTTGTTTTTGCACGCTATTTCATAGACAAACAACAGTTTGGATTTTAGAAGATTACCATTTAATTATACCTGGCCTTCATAGAAAATTACTCAGAACAAGTGTGCTCACACATGCATGAGCATCTGAAAATCACTGCTTTTGTTGGATGATTCACCAACCCACATGCCTTTGTTACCACCATTCTTCACAATAACAGACCCACACAAGCCAGTGGCCTCTGCCTCCGCATGAAACCCCTCTTGATCTGATTTTGGACCTGTAGCCTGTTCTTCTGAGGATCATAGTCATCTAGGATCAGCACTCCTGCTGAGCACATCCAACCCTGTTACTGTGTGATCAGAGCCAAACTGACCCGTCTTATGAAATGCAATCTGACTGGGGGAGGAACTTTGCCCACCGCTGGTGGTGTGTCTATCAGATACGCTGCTGTTTACTGCATGCTTGGCTCACCACTATATCACTCCCATCACATACCGAGAGTTATGGTGTCTGAAAGCAGCCACATTAGTCGCTGGGTGGGCTTATGGTGCAGGAGCACCAGGAATGTTACACTTCCAGGTCAGAGTATCGCCTTGACATGGATCATAACCTCCAGAGACATTGGGTGGCTTGTGAGTTAAGTTGAAGGAGATTTGTAATACCTTGAGAAAGCTACTGGTTTATCTCAATGGCAGTTGCTCGGCTGGTGCAGGAACCCCCGGAAGTATGCAATTTGAAATTTGCTATCTTTGCTCATGGGAGCTTGGTTATGGGCCCTTTTTTTGAGTCCGTCACCTTTGTTTTGTTTTTTTGTTTTTGTTTTGTTTTTTTATATTAAACTTTAAATTAATGCCTTACTTTTAATTGATTAAAAGTGGCAGTAAGGACATTTATAATGTTACAAAAGATTTCTATTTTTAATAAAATGCTATTCCTTTTAACTTTGTATTTCTTAAAGAATTCTGAAAAAATAATAAATAAAAAAATTGATAATAAAAAATGATAATATGAAGTCAGCATATTAGAATGATTTATGAGGGATAAGGTGACATTTTACAATAACAAAACAGAACATGGTTATTTTAAATTCTAATAATATTTTACAATATTACTGTTTTTATTGCATTTTTGATCAAATAAATGATGTCTTGGTGACCAAGAGACTTCTTTCAAAAGCATAAAAAATCTTACCGGCCCCGATTTTTTTTTTTTTCTAACTGTAAATGTGACGTAAAAGACAGCAGAAAGTGAAAACTCCATTTTATGTTTTTAAGAGGACCCCCCGGAAGTATGCATTTACATTTACATTTACATTTAGTTATTTAGCAGACGCTTTTATCCAAAGCGACTTACAAAAGAGGACAATAGAAGCAATCAAAACCAACAAAAGAGCAATAACATGCAAGCATATGACAAGTCTCAGTTAGCCTAACGCAGTACACATAGCAATGTTTTTTGTTTTGTTTTGTTTTTTTGTTTTTTCAAGGAAAACAAGTAGATAGAATAGAAAAAAGAAAGCTAGTGTTAGTTTTTAAAGAAAAAGTAGCAGTTAGAGAATAAATATGTAGTTGATAGAGGGTCAAGGGTGTGTGTGTGTGTGTTTTTTTTTTTTTTTATAAAAGAAGACAGATAGATAAAATAGAATTAGAATAGAGAGTGATAGAGTTACAGGGTCAAATAAAGATAGAACAGATGTGTTTTTAGCCGCTTCTTGAAGATGGCTACTGCTCGGATTGGCATGGCCATTCCACCAGGTGGGAACAGTGAATGAAAAAGTCCGTGAAAGTGATTTTGTGCCTTTTTGAGATGGCACAATAATGCGTCGTTCACTTGCAGAATGCAAGCTTCTAGAGGGCACATAGGTCTGAAGTACTGAATTTAGGTAAAGGGGTGCAGAGCCAGAGGTGGTTTTGTAGGCAAACAATAATGCCTTGAATTTTATGCGAGCAGCTACAGGTAGCCAGTATGCAATTTGAAATTTGCAATCTTTGCCCATGGGATGGTTACTTTTGAATGACAATCAATGGAGATGCTTTAGTAGGCAGATGGTGTATCCATCAGCAGGGACTAACTGGGCCATGGTAATCAGCTACACTTTGACCTCTTGGTTAAGTGTGATTTATGGCTAATAGGTCTCAGGGTATGCGTAGAGATCTGTGCTTGTGTTCGTAGCAGAGCAAATGTGTTTCTGTATGTTTCACATTATACTATGGCTTTCTTATTAATGGGCAGCCTTGCTCTTATCAGTGTGCACGGAAGCATTGCACTGAATCATACTGTAGCATCGCACAGTATTTTATATGACACACAAGGATGTACAACACAGTGTAGTAATTTAACGGTTGGAACAAACACACAGATACATAATGAAAAGTCAGATCAGTGCATTTGAGGGCCGAAAGCAGTCATGGAGCTGAGTGGAGATGAGGATGAATCACTAGCTCTGTCTGATTACTGTGAACCACTACAGAGCACTTCACAATCACTGAGGCCGTATTTATCAAAGACGTCTCTGTATGAGGCGCAAGATTCACAGCTCACATGATTCATGAGCCCTGAGTGCAGAATTCTCTCTGGATAATTAGATTGAATCTGTAAAAAAATCAGGCTGTAAAAAACATAATCTTACTTTAAATAGCTATGCTAAGATTAGTTCATAAAGTCAGATATCTCAGCTATATTAAATTAAGCCCATAAAGTGAACCAGGGTCATGGTACTGAAATTCAGAAGTCAATACCAATACCATGTCAAACTGAATGTGCTCAAAAATGTACTGTCTTGCTTATTTTAAAAATGAATAGAAATTTTATTGTAAATATTAATACACATATTAATTTATATATAATGTAATATAAAGTCCCAGTAAAAAATTGTAATGATACAATCTATTTCTATTTTAACTAAATTCTATTATTTTGAACCATCAAAGAATACTGAAAAAAGTATCATGGTTTCCACAAAAAAAAAAAAAAAAAAAATTAAGCAGCACAGCAGTTTTTAATATTGATAATAAGCACCAAATTAGCATATTAGAATGATGTCTGAAGCATCATGTGGATTAATGCCTGCTGATAATTCAGCTTTACCATCACAAGAATAAATTACACTTTAAATTATATAAAAATATAAAACACAGATTTAAATTGGAATATTACACAATATTACTATTACTGTATTTTTTTAACAAATGAATGCAGACTTGGTGAGCAATAGAGCCTTATTTCAAAAACATTGAAAAAAATCCTCCCACCCCAAATAGTATGCTGTTCACAAATGATTGATTGATTTGTTATGGTTGTTATGGAAATCATTCATTAGCAATTCAGTCTGAGTTTGAATGAATTTTGTAAATCCTTATATGGTAATCAATCACAAATGACTTGAAAGGTCATGGAAAACTCATAGGAATTCATCACTGATCATTTTTTTTTTTTTTTTAATTTGACAGGTCACACACAGGGCACAATTGCTCTTGTAGGCAGACAGCATTTGATACACTGTGCTTCTGATACTGTAGAAAGACTGGTGTCATTTATTTCTTTATTTGTATTACTTCTATTTTTTATTATAGACTTGATGCCGAAGTAGCAGTACTGTCCCCTGAAGGGACATACGGGGCAGATTTTGAGCTTTGTGGTGAGCCGCCATTGAGCACCAGGGTGCTGATGAAGTTGATTAGCAGCGGCCAAAAGGCTTCGTTCACTCCCGCTCACACATTGTTAGCGACATTACTGCTTATGCATCAGTGCCCAGTTTCCTGCGAGTCAGTGTTAAAGCTTGCTCAAGCTGTTCTCTCGTAAAGATTAGAAAACGCTCACCTCCCTGACACCTCTCAAATGCCTGGGTCACTCCTGCAGTTTCACAGCAACTTACTGACCTGTTAAAAAGCTTATCGACCACCGTCAGACGCGCTTCATAAGCTTTGTTACTTCAGGAATCTGCAGTGCCCTCTTTCTTTGTGTCAACAGCACCGTATCTGCAGTGATTGATGTTTGAGGGCTTATTGAGAGAGAGGGAGAGAGAAAAGGGTTAGGCTGAACTTGAAAGTCTGATGTGGGCTGATCAGCTTTCTGCTCACACACACGTTTCTGAACGCACAATTGTAGGACGCTGAGACAGGAACAAAATGAGTGTTTGTGATGAGGAAGTGATGTGCTGATGAAGGGCGTATCGGAACGTGTCTCCGATAAATGTCAGGCGCAAAGACTAAATGCTAAAGAGTATTATAGCATTAGACCAGCAAGTCATCTAAATTTTTCATATTTCAGTTCAACTGACAAGGTTGTCACAGTTATGGAAAATCTGGAAATATTAGGTCATTTTAGAGCTGTTATTTTAAGACATTGGAATTGTTTTAGTGAATATAATTTTTATTTTCATTTGAACCTTTTTTGTTTATTAATCGACTCTAAATTTTTATTTTTTGGTTTTTGATTTCTAAAATGCTTCTGGACTGCTAACATGTAGGCTATGTGAGTACATCCAAAATGTCACCTTTCCCTGACAGCAGGCGTTTGTGTACATAAGTAGGTTGTAAGACAACATCTGACAGTTTTATCGTAATCTAGAGCCAAAGCAGATTCTCAGCGAGTTTTCTTCCATGACAAGGCTTTATCTGTTTCCTGGAATCTGGAAAGTTCAGCTCAGTTGTGGCGATTTGCTTGTGTTTGATGTGTCTGTTCCCATGGTCACATGCCCTTGTGAAATGTTTGCGGTCACAAAGCCAAGCAGTCTGTCTGTTTGACCATCTCCCCTGTACAACACAGCCCACAGGACAACAGTTGAGGATTGTTTACTGTGGTGTCTGTCAGTGAGTACAGCAAAGAATGACAGTAAAAATAAGAATGTTGCCATTTATTCTCTTCTTTGTATATCTGTTCTCTCCATGCGGTATTGATGTGTTGCTTTGAAGTCAGTTTGTGATAGGGAGCTGACCTTGTGTAAATGTAAAAACAGGAGCGAAGCTGGAGTGGAGTGATGATAAAACTCTTTGAGTAGGTATGGGAAATAGCTGTCACTGCTCTTTCCAAACTATTTTCATTGGTGGAGACAAAGCATATGAACTAAAAGGTATAGTTACACTAGATTTGTGCTCCTTTCAATTGCTTACACATATTTCATGTGCATACTGTAGGGCAATGAGAGACAGAAACTCCTCTTCTGCACCAAAGTTCATGTTTGGGTATTAGGTATTGTTTCCATACACATAATACAAACTTGTGTCGTAGAAAAGTGGAGTAGATTATACACTTTAAAGGGGTCATATAATGCTATATCCACTTTTACAAGTTGATTGTACTGAAATGTGTGTTGGCAGTGCCTGTACACAACCATCCTATAATGATAAAAATCCATCCAGTGTTTTTTTTTTTAATCTCCTAATAAGTTTTCCCCTGTCTCAAATCGAGCTGTTCGTCTTGTGATGTCACAAGATCGGAGGCCCCTCCCGCGATTGTTGATTGACAGGAGCGTTTCAACACAGACCCACCCTGAGCGAGCTGTCATCATAGTCCGCCATTGTTGATACGCTGGAGCAGAATGGCGTCTAAGCGATCGTGGTGTTCTGTTCTTGGGTGTAATAACGAACACAGCAGTCGTTTTGATGTTTCTAAATCAGAACCGCTGAATCGAAGGGAATAGTCCCCCAGATCAACCTCAATTCTTTCATGTTTGCGCGAATCATTTCTCACCAGACTGCTTTATAAACGAGGGTCAGTTTAAAGCTGGTTTTGCCAAGAAGCTGCTCCTGAAAAAAGGATCGGTACCAACTATTCGTGTTCCTGCTGCACCTCCAGAAGAAGTGAGTGTAACGTTTTATTAACCTTTATATTAATCTTTGCTAATCGCTTGCATGTTTCACTATGAATTTGGCTAAAGTTTACACTAACTTTCATTACGTGAAATCAAGTGTTCATTACGTGAAATCAAGTGTACATTACGGCATGTTTTCTATGTACAACGTTCTCAATATAATTAATAATCCCACGTTTGTAATGAACAACGCGTTATGGTTATTGTGTTATTATAAACTGTGTACGCTGTGGTAAAGTTAATGTGGTAACAGTACATTAAGCTTACTTTTGTAGATGGTTTATAACGGTGTCTGTTACTGATTAATAAGTAATATTATGTGCCAGTACATACAAAGATAGATCAAAGTGACATTACGTTAACCAACCATTCAGAAACGTCCTGTTCGAGCCTTAATTGTCGAACTTCTTCGGGGCCATCATCTTGTTCCGTGTCCGACTCCGGTTCAAATTTTTTTTTTTTTTTTTGACTCCGGTTCAAATTGATATGGTTGCACAGTGTCCTCAGAAACTCCCGCTGCCATTCTTCTGCCAAAAGATACCCTCAACTGTTGTCAAGGCAACACTCCACCTGTGTTGTGTCACGCCCCACAGAGCAGAGGGGCGGGGTGAGCAGAGCTCATGATCATTTAAAGGCACATGCACTGAAATGGAGTGCTGAACAGAGAGCTGTTTTTGACCAGGTAAAATGAGTGTTTTCTTACAATACTAACGAGAATTTTTAATTAAAGTATATTACAAACTTTTCATTTAGACCCTAAAGAATCATATTAACTTGTACAAAAATGGCATTATATGACCCCTTTAATGATTTATTATCTCTTGTTTGTTGTGTGATATAGGCCTTAATGATGTTGTTCTCAACCCTTAGCAAACTTAAACAAGATGATGAATAATCCAAAAAAGCTAAAAATCAAATTATTTTAAATTATAAAATATTATACATTTAATAAAATTATTAATAAAATGAAATGTAAATTATTAAAATCTTACAACTCCATTGATATAAAAAGTGTATGTATAACTCCATTGACATAAAAAGTGTATAATATATATATATATATATATATATATAATATTATTAGTAGTAGTATTAGTATTAGTATTAGTATTATTATAATATATATATATATATATATATATATATATATATTATTTATTTATTTATTTATTTATTTTTATTATTATCCTTAATTCTGAAACACAATATGAAACATTAATTGAGCACCAAATCAGCATATTAGAATGATGTCTGAGGGATCATGTGACTTTTTATAATAAAATAATAAAATGGAAAATTAATAAATTATGAAAGTAATAATAAAATATAAATGAATATATATATATATATATATATATATATATATATATATATATATATATATATATATATATATATTCATTGTCAGTTCAAAGAGGTTGAGAACCACTGTAACATTCCATTGTCAACTGTACCTAGTCATATTTTGTCTGAAATGCAAGTTACTTGATAATAACTTTTTATATACAACTGTTTCAATGCAATATCGTACTTGCACTTCTGATCATGAGATACTGATTAAATATAATTTATGGTCAAAATCCATGTTTTTACTTAAGAGAGAGAAAAACAGAAGATTTTGTGTCTGCTTTTTATGTAGAATCAAACACCTTTGTGTACAAACTAGTAGCTGTAAAGTGTGTTTGTGTGGATGCTGCGGTTTAGAGGTGCTGGAGCTATTGGGCCGCCCACATCATGATGGATGAGGGAAGGTTACGGCTGGATGAGGCTGGTCATAGATCATTGTAAGGAGGCGTAAATGTGACAAATCATGATGAAGATCAAGCTGCACTCTAGGCTGATTCAGTTCCCTTTCATGTTGAATGTTGGGTTGCATCTTTGGTGTCCAGTAACAGTTGAAGGGCACAGGGACAGCTGTTGGGATGTGCTTGTTCATCTATTGCACTCTGGGATGAGATGGCAGCTGTCTGAATCCCGGAGAGAGAGGCCCTCCCACTCACCAGAGGCAGACAGACAGCTTTTCCCCTGCCCTTTCAAAAATCATTCGCTTGCTTCCTTCCTTTTTTCCTTTTGCCGCAATTTATCACCAGGGTGTCCAATTTCGGATGAGCTGCAGGCATCCTGGGCAAACGGATGAGCAGTAAATGGATGAATCTTTTCATAAATGAAATTGTCTCACACTGTCATTTCTTCATCCGGTTTTGTGAGCATTTTTATGCTCGTTTCTGTTATTGTGAACCAGCACAGACGTCTGGTACATAAAGAATGTGTGTGAGGGGACACTCTCTCACTCCTTAGTGGTCTTGCATCAGTGTGGGTATGTTATTGTGCAGTTGTTAAAACTTCAGTTTTACTTTATATGGTCTTGCAAAGGTTTTTGCTAGTGGTGGAGTGGATGTGAGGTGTTTTGATAACTGTATCCAATTGCATAAGGAGAGCTGATGGTTGTTAAAACATTTCACATTTGATTTGTTTCTGCTTTTTTCTCTGTCCAGTATGCAGCGAGAAACTATAGCAGACTTCACAATGCACCATTAAATCACTAGCTGGGTTTCCGTCTGCGTATTTTCATGTGAATTTTGGAATAATGCATAAAAAATATGCTGGATGGAAACACCAAGATGAAAATAATTTCCTAAATGTGTATATAAAAAAATAGATTAAAAATTTGTTCCCACAACATATTAATTAATGGATACATCTAATTAATTAATTCCCTCATTGCACTAATTTGTTTCTTCAGTTTAATTTAGTTAAATCTATGATGGAATATATAATTGAGTCACATTTTTTAGATGGAATTGCTGCTTTATTGCACATTGTTTCAAAATGTAGGCCAATGCATAATCTGATTATTACAAGCTGACTCTTTTAATTGATTCAGTCAGAAAGACTCAAAAGAATCAGTTTGAATCAGTGTGTCAGAGATATTACTCACTGTATCATGACTCGAAAGTCATTATTTTTGTCACATCCATTTCAAAATTAATTGAGTAATATTCCTGTTTTATTTGTACATAAAGATGAAGTGTGATTTCTGTGCCTGTAGCATAACCATATACAAAAAATCCTAAATTAAGGAGAATCTTTCAATTGAGATTCCCATTGCTGTTGCATGAAGCGGTTCATGGCTGTGTGTCTGCAGTGTAAATCCAATGATTTACAATGCACAGATGAACTCCAGTATCCAGTGAATGGCTCTTCCTCACATAAACACTCATTATCTGTCTTTCCCCTTCTAGTTTTAGTACAGCTTTTAATGTATAATCTTTACACTGAATTTGGCAACATGCTAAAGATTTACACCTGAAAATTTGAGATGTTTTTTGGACTTACATTGTGTCAAGTCACGAGGAGCCTAAAGATTCTTTAGTTTGTGAGTATTTAAAGCATGTGTGTATGTCGCAGTTCTGTCTCTCTTCTGCTCTGCTGCTTTTTTCTCAGCGTTATTCTTGTTTTTGTCACGTCTGTTGGGCTTCATATTACACACAGCCTTGCTCAGGCAGGTCCAGATATAAATAAAAACACAGAGAATTTTTCACTTTTTCATTTGGCCTGTGGTTCATTGTTCACACATCACCTCACTGTACGTGGTCAACACACACATCCACCTATATATGATAAGTCCTACATATTGCTTTTCCTGATTGCCTTTTGTACATGTTACAGTAATGAGAATGTATATTAATGAATTGAATACACATCTTGCCCCAAATCTGGCTCTATCCATCGCATTTTCTCTCTCATGCATGCAAACACTCTCACGCTTACTCACATTCACTGGTCTGATCTTTCTACACATTTGTTCGCACTCTCACACACCCACAAATCACTCACTTTCTGCTGTACTTGCACCTTATGTTCAGTGGCTGAGCGATCATGAGTAGAAATGTCAGAGGCTCTCTCAGTCACTCACACTTCCATGATTAAATCGCTGGAGGTCACCATGTCTCTGTGCTGTTGGTTTCTTGAAGGCGTTTCTACGCTTCACTCAGTCTGATCACTGTCTGTGCTCCCATTGGTAGTCCCTGCTCATTTGCATATCATTTATTGCAATGCCAGTGGTCTTTGTCATATAATTATTTTGTGTATACTGTATATTTGGCATGTGATTGTATCAAATTTTCATATCACAATAATTGCTGATTTTTATAAACCATGTTTAAAACATTTAAAGTGCAAAAGAACATAAAAAATGATGATAAAGAAAACATTTTCAATCAATATTCTGCTTTTTTTTTTTAAATACTTGTATGTGTAAATATTGAGCAGAAAAAAATAATCTTTTAAGTATTATGTTTTGTTTTATAAACACCCTAGCCAATACGCAACTTAATCTTAATTGCTGTTGAAAAGATTTAAAGGGATAGTTCCCCTAAAAATGAAGATTGTCTTCATTTACTCACCCTCAAGTTGTTCCAAACCTTTATGATTTTTTTTCAGCTGTTGAACACAAAAGATGATATTTTGAAGAATGTTGGTAACTAGACAGTTAATGGTAGTCTTTGACTTCCAAAGTATGGAAAAAATACTATGGAAGTCAATGGCTACCGTCAACTGTGGTCAACAGAAGAAAGAAACCTCATAGAGGTTTGGAACAAGTAGTGGTTGAGTAAATGATGACAGAATTTGGGGCGAACTATCCATTTAAGTACATTTAAATTAAATACACATGCACAGCATTTTCATTCAGCCATTTTTGTTCAGACCAAATTTTTATGGAGCATACATTTAGAGTTGTAAATTTAATCATGGTTAAGATGCTAATGTGCGTTCTAAAAAGCTAAACAATTAGGACAATAAAGCCCAAAGTATATAAGCCCAAAGTGGCAACACTGGCCCGGGTCATTGTTTTACAGCCATTAAAATGGGAGAAGATGGAACAACAACAAACTCCTGGAGACCCCAACAACAACAGGCTCCCACACAGACAAGCACTTGTGTGATGGGTTAAGAGATACCCGTAACTCTAGTTTAAAGAGATTACGAGAGTTTATGTTGTTGTTTTTTAATTGGTCATAACTTATGGACATAAATAGTGCAAACACTGGGCATGGCTGCAACTTTCTGTTGTGCATGTATCGAGGATGTCAAATAGAGCCTATACTTTAAAAATGTTCAGCTGTATGCATTCTTTAAGCGTTCTTGCCAAAACTCAAGCATAAGCTTAAGGTATAGAAATATTCACTACGCATGTCATTATGTGAGTCTCCATTCTGCAGTGTCAGACAGCCATTATCTCTCTGTTTTAAGCTTTAATTCTGTTCACTTTTTCTATTTTTCTTTGATAGTGGCTTCGCATTTTCTTCTTCTAAGCCCACATCCCTTTTCTCTTCTTTCTTTCTTTTTCTTTCTTTCTTTCTTTCTTTCTTTCTTTCTTTCGCCATCACACGCAGTCTATTAGCATTAGCTATTAGCTAAATTCTCCCTGACTTAGAGCTAATATCTGAAACTGCATGTCTCACACACTTCATGTGCTTAAAATTGGCCGTGTTTGACCAACAAAACTCTCAGAATAACTCTCACAGAATAAAAAAGCATGTGAGAGCATATAGTTCAGGGGATGTGCTTAAGTCATCAGTAACACACTGACAGCGACATGCTTTCACGTCCTCAACACGCAGCTACAGCGCAATCTATTCAGGCTGCTATAAATTGATGCTTAAAATGGGCCTGTGCTGATGTGAACGTTTATTTACAAGCAACATCTCTTTCTCTCTCTCTTTCCTATTGAGCCGCTCTCGTATTCAAGGGTAAAGCTTGTTTCTCTTTTGAAAAAATCGAAATGTAAGCTCTCACCCCCCCGCCCACCCGATGTCCTCCTCCATAGTCCTCATAAATGATAATCACAATCTCTCCTCTCCACTCTTCCCCTGAAAAGTCATTTCACTCAATAGCTTTTTGTGTTCCTGGGAAACTATACATGCAAGCGTACATTGGATTTCTCGCTCACTCTATTGTATGTGTATATTTTAGTGTAATTAGTCTGTGTTTTTCCTGAGCATAAAGGCCAGTGTAGGCAGATTGTCTGAGCTCCAGAGCTCAGCCCCTCCAGAGCCTGATTACAGCTTACCGTAGTCATTTTCTAAATAGCTCACTTCCACTCCACTTTCCTCCCTCTATCCTTTCTTCTCCCACATACACCCTCCCTCTGTCCTCCCATGCACACAAAGAAAGAGAAAAAGCAGTGGAAAAAAAGAGTCTTTTATCAGATGCGGTCTGACCCAAACATCCCCAGCCATTGAGAATCCAGACTCACTTTCTCTCTTCCTGTCTTTCTCTCTTTCCAGATTTTCCACCAGCTCTGATTCGACTGCATGTGACTCTGAATTTGTGTGAGCATTCAGTGCTGTTCTGATGGGGCTTCTGCTCCATATAGTTCTAATTTTAGACTTGGGGTCGGGAAGACTTTGTTTTTGAAATAAAATACAGTAAAAACAAAAAATTGTGAAATATTGTTACAATTTAAAATGGCTGTTTTCTATATGAATATATTTTAAAATGTAATTTATTCCTGTGATGGCAAAGCTGAATTTTCAGCACCCATTACTCCAGTCTTCAGTGTCATATAATCCTTCAGAAATCATTCTGATATGCTGATTTGCTACTCAAGAAACATTTCTTATTATTATCAACGTTGAAAACAGTTGTGCTGCTTAATATTTTTGTGGATTTTTTTTTTTGTTGTACTTTTTCCCAAAACAATTCTTTAAATAAAAAGTTCCAAGGAACATTATTTATTTGATCTTTTGTAACATTATAAATGTTTTTACTATCACTTTAGATCAATTCAACATGTCACTGCTGAATAAACACATTAATCTCTTACCAAAATCTCTGACCCCAAACTTTTACATGGTAGTGTATGTGCATAGAAACCTTTAACAAAATAAATAAGTTAAAAGAAAAAAAAATTAAAAAGGAAAAAAAAGGGCATGGGAGTTGAATGCAGGGATGCACCAAAATAGCTTTAAATGTTAGTGAATATAGAGTATGATATATTAATTTTAAGAATTGCTAAATATTATATTTAACAGTGTTTTTAAAGTTGGACTTCAAGGGAGCGTTAGATGACAGCAAAGGTAATCTAAACGTAAAAATAAGCATGCACAATTAAAAATACTATACTGGCTGACAAACACTGCTATGCTTCTGGTTATAGTTCTTTCATCTCTGTGTAGATATTTTCGTCTAGACAGGACTGGTTTGTGAGACTCCGCAAGCATACAAGCACTGCGTGGGGACAGGGGAGAAATCAAAGATTCAGGCTGAGAGAAACAGATGAATGACCCATCATCAGTCAAAAAATCAATTGAAGAAGAGACGAGAGAAATATCGATCATAAGTAAACTTGTGTTTCATTCTGTATTGAAATGTGTTGATGAAAAGAGTTGGGTATATTTAGAGTTGATTATTTTACCCAACATTTATGTGTACTACGTATTGTTGCACCTTTTAGAGTATTGCGCCATTAGCTTAGCAGTATGCTAACGGCAGCCTATTGACGTCAATTTTGGGTCGAGTCTCACATGTGGAACACTATTTGAGTTGCTAATTCATCACTCATATAGCTCACTCAGAAGACAGCAGCCTTGCAGACAGCATAGAGTGAGGCAGCTCACTAGCTTTCAGATTAGAACTCTTCCTCAGGTATATTTGATAGAGAGTATGTTTGTATCAAGCCCTGCTGCGTTGTTAGTGCACTGGCAGGATTTTAATGAGCTGCCTTCATGACCTTTCACTACATACAAACTCTTTATTTCTCGCTCTCTCTCTCCCAGCTTTGGCTGGCTGGCCTTGTGCTGCCCTGTCAGAGTTGTTTGGTGCATAATTGCTTCTTGTCTGAACTGTTTGTTTGCTTATACATATTTTAATACATTGTTTTTGTCTAGTGTCAGTGTGTAGCGAGAGGATGTAGTACGTGGCTGTATGTGGGGTTTCTAACTTAGAAAGAAAGATACTTAGATACTTATTCTAAACTGTACCTATTAAAATGCATAAAAGAAAATGTAATCATTCTCAACTGTATTATATTTTAAACGATTAAACTTCTTGCTGACAAATGGGAAAAAACTTAGTGGTTTGAAGGATATTGGCAAAGAGTGGTAAAGACTAGTTTTTGGGTGCTGCTGTTTTGGATCATCTTTATCAAAAATCATTAACAAAAATGTGTTTTTAAAAAATCCCTATGGGAAAAAATTTTCCAAGGCTGCTAAAAATGTGGACAGGCACTTTTGAATGCTGTATAGAGAACAATTTGACTAAGTCACATTTCACAGATGGACGATGCTATCCGGTAGATACCACATAAATTAAAAAAAAAAAAAAACAAGCAATCAACAGAACATCCTGTCGCAGTGACAGCTGGTCAGGACAATTCCTCCCATTCTGTGCATGTGGATTTGTGCCCACACAGTCACACTAACTCATTGTGTTTAATGACTGATGGTTGAGGTGTCGCAAATGTTCTCAGTGGAAATGTGAAAGTTTGGAATTTAGCAAAGGTCACTCTAGATCACACCATTCATGCGAGAGGAAGGGCCAAAGATGTGGAGGTGAGGAGAGAGAGATGAAGCGCCTGGGGCATGGTCAGAGCACTCTGGCTGGTATGTTTGATGTTAAATTGAACCTCAGATTTGACATGAAGTGCGTTTTGCCTGCTGCTGTACGATTAGTGAGAGTGGTTTGGAATGGAAAGGTATGTGAGGGGTTTTTGCTGCTCTGAATTGACAAAGAGGATGATTAAAGAAGGAGATTTTGATTTCCTAAGCTTCACCTGATTGATGGGTTGGTTGGTTGATTAATTGATGCGAATCCAAACCTTTGATGCTATCATAGCTGGGTTTATCACTGGTTCTTTTTGTAATTGCAACGGAAACTCTGTTTGCCATGCAATTCATTTTTCACATAAATATGTGTGAAATTGCACTCAGTCGCACATTTGAATTGATGTTTGGATGCATTCCTCATGACACACTTGATTAGAAGACTTGCTGAGTTTTAATGAATGCAGTGAAAATGTGTGTGTCAAACTGACAGATGGTAATTGTCTCATTGCTCCTGTTATGTTGGAAAATGATCCAAAACATGATTTAGCTTTGCACCTTTTCTTACAGTAAGCTTTCAGTGCACACCATGCCTTTTAAATCATGCCTTTCTGAGGGCAAAAGATACATTTTTAATTAGTTTGTTTTGAATATAATTTTGTTGAAAATCAAATTACTGACAAATGTTTCTTAGCAATTTTTTGCAGGCATCCTTCAGTTAACAGACCTCGTAAAAGTTTGCATTTCAGAGATGTTTTATCATTTTATTCCTTTGAAAAGTTTTTATACACTGTGTCCTAGCCAGGTGTAACACAACCAGTATTGTTGTAGTATTATTGATATGCTATTATAGTATTTATTAACATTTTAAAGCTTTTGGTTTTATTGTTTTTTAGTAATTTTAGTACTTCAGTTTCAACTTGTTTTATTTCAGTCGTGTGCCAAGGCAACATTTTGAATTTATGTTTGTTTAAATAAAAAATTGTCATCTAACATTTCTTTTTAATTCAATTTTCTTTCAGATTCATTTCAGTTAGCGAAAACAACTTAAATGGCTTTGGTTTTAGTTAACAATAACAACAATGAACACAATAAGTCATTGTTCTGTCCACACTGAATGCTGTAAAACCACACCTATAGTCATAGCTAATCAGAACCTATCTGATGTTTAACAGTCATGCAAAGTGAGATTTTGGGCCAATGAGAGTTCACTATGGGCGGGGCCAACCAATGTAGCATTGCAGTTAGAAAGACAGTTAATGACAATATGCTGTTTTAGGTTCGGACATTGTTGAACTTGACACTGAGGTATTTGCTGTAACATCTAATTTCTCTCTCTTTTTTCTCTACAGTGTGAGGAGGAATGTGTGGCCCATGTTGCTCTAGGAGTGACTGAGTGTGGGTGTGGGTGGGTGGGTGTGTGTGTGCGTGCGTGCGTGCGTGTGTGTGTGTGTGTGTGTGTGTGTGTGTGAGTGCGTGAGTGAGTGGGTGTGTGTATGAGATGCTGGCCTGTTTGCCAGGGCCAGGTGATCTCTCCCTTCAGCTCCACCCCCACTCGCAGATGAACACTGGATTTCAGAAATGTGAGTGCAAACACAAAACACACACAGTTCAAACATTTAATGGTCATTTACTCACACTCATGTTTTTCTAAACCATTTCTCTTTTTTTTGAGCATAAAAGATGTTTAGCAGAATGCGAATGCTGCTCTTTTCCATCCAATGATCGCCGGATATCACAGAAAACACCATAAAGCCATCAAAGCAGTAGTCCATATGAGTCATGTTATCACATTATTTTCCAAGTCTACTGAAGACTTTTGTGTGGAAAAAGCCAGAAATTTAAATGTAAAAAAATATGAGTTTGATTGAATAATGACTTATTTGTTGGTCTCATCCTTGCACAACTCTATCACAGAACTTTAGAAAAATGTAATGCATCACTCCTTTTTTAAAGATTTTCAAATACAAAGGGGAGTTCATTAAAATAAACAGAAATAAAAAAAAATGATGGAAATAAACATAAGAAAGGTAAGATTAAAAATGTTTATAAAAATATTTTAAAAAGTCAATGTAAATATGTTTTTAGGTATGAACTTCTGCCTTAAAATCAATGGTTTATTTAACTAATTTTTACATTTGTTTCTACTAGATTTAGCTAATAGATTAGCAATGAATACACTACATTGGTTTATCATAAGACATGTCATAAATGAGAAAAACAAGACCTTTACAAAACAACTGTAAACTGGGCATGATGTGATCCTTAATAATGGTCAGAAATCTGACCAGAAACAAGCTGATTGAGGACACCTCCAAAATAAACAAAACAATGTTCTGCATGTAAACCACAAAAGCACATCACTCATAATTACTACTTTTATGGTGCTTTTTGTCATCTTTTACTTTTTGTTTTGGCATGGAAAAGTGCTTCCTTTTGTGTTCAGCAGAAGAAAGTAAGTCACACAGGTTTACAATGACATGAGGGTGAATAACTGATGACAGAACTTTCAGTTTTGAGTGAATATTCCTTTCATTCTCCTGTTTACCTTCCTCTCAGCAGTCTCAAATGAACAAAATGTGAATATCCTTTCATGTTGCGCATTGTCTTTTTTTTTTTAATGCCACAAATTCATACAGATGTTGTCAAAGATGACACTTAAATGCATTTAAGAAATGACAAGATGAAAACAGATGTATAAAAAGAGAGAAATGTCTGACGAGAGACTAAACAGAACTGAGAGAGAAAAGAAATGGAATGAGGGAAAAAGAGAGAGCTGTCGTTGGTGAGCAAAAGCATATTTCCAGAGACACATTGTCAAATCCCAGGATTTTTATTAGGGCGGTTTACAAGGGCAGACACCTGCTGAACCACAGCGCTCACAGAGAGATAGATTGAGGCAGATAAGTGGCATACAGAGGCAGCGAGAAAATGAGAGTCAGACAAACAGAGAAACTGAGTCAGTGCAGGAAATAAAGGATACGTACAGACAGAATATCTAGCCTTCTCTGTCTGTGGGCAGACATCCTGTCAGATTAGCTCTCCATCAGGATGACAAATTATGCTATGGAGATGCGCGGCCGGGGGAGTGCCGATGGCCCGGAGACTGATGAGTCTCACATCGCCTCAGGAAGACCCTCATCAGGCAGCAATTACTGAGAGGCTGGAGACATATCTTTAACTGCAGGAGAGAGCAGAAATCACAGAAAGACGGGAGTCGTATTTCTAACTAGTGGGAATACAGAAAGAGATGGAGTCATATTACGAACTACAGGTAGGAGAGAGGAAATGGAGGCATACCTCGGATGCTGATGCCTCTTTCAGAACGATAATAGAAATTAATTTCATTCGTTGCACACAAAGTAAGACAGTGAAGTAAGATCTGTAACTACAGGCCCAGAGTGTTTGTCTGTGAAGAGAGTAGATGGAAAGGATTCATTAGTTTGCCACATCTTTTGCTGGGACGTTAATGATATCTTATAGTTTAAGTGCTCTGAGAGATTAAACGCCTCATGGAAATCCCAATGAACTGGACAAAAACGAATGAAAATCAAGCTTTAACAGTAGCCTTTAAATGGTGAAGATGAGCTCACATTTGGTCCAATCCCTCCTTCACTTTGATGGATTCTAATTCTGCAACGTTTAATTTCTGTTTTCCAATATATTATGACTCAAAGACTATTTCAGAATGACCTTCGAATCATATGGCTTTTGTCAGTTTTATACATTTAAATTGTATCTCCAATTAAAAGGTAAAGCTGAATGCTTAATAAAATCAAAATTGCGATATGGCTTAATATAATTGTCGAATTGCAAAGGCTGCACTTTTTTCGCAGCAGTGTTTTCTGAAATTTGGTAATTTACCAATTTATTAATCCAACCCATAATCTGCATAGCCCAGATTCCTCCTACTTTCAAACCCCCAATCTGAAAGGTTTAGAGAAGCCTCAGTTGTTTAAATCACTTTAAATCATGTAATGTAATGATGCATATGGTTGTTTAAACGTCCCATGGCATGTCATTAACTGCCCCTTTAAATTCATGTGCTCCCTGCTGTGCTCCAGATGTTACTGGAACACATCTGGTACTGGCACGGATTCTCTCAGGGAACTCAGGAGACACAGGAAGAGCCAGAACATACCTTGGAGTGCAGGAACGCAAGCCATAGATTGGGGCAAAAAAAGACTGTCTTTTGTCTAAATAGAGCATGGTTTCTGTTGCATTCTCTCTCTCTCTCTCTGAACTCTTTCAAAGGAAGCTGAAAAGAAGGTGAGATGAGCGGGGAGGAAAAGATGGCTTTAGATAAGAAGAAAGAGATGAATAGAAGGAGGAGGCTTTGCTTCTCCATGAGGAATAACCCTATATAAGACAATATAAGAACACCCACTCAGATCAGCAGTCTTTCGGATTAAAGAGAGTTTAAAAGTGTGTGTGTGTGTGATGTCTGTGCGGAGGGGAAAAAGGCAGTTAGGAGATGTGTATGGTGTACTTAGACAGAAAAGGCTGACAATAGCTGTGTAACAGCCCTGTGTGTCTGTAATGGGGCTCCTGGGGTTTGGCTGATTACCGTGATCCTCAAATCACTGCTGATGAGAGAGAGAGAGGAAAGGTTAGTGAAAAGAACACTTTTAAAGGGATAGTTCACACAAAAATGAACATTCAGTAATATTTTCTGGACACAAAACCAGATATTAAGCAGAATGTCCGAGCTGCTGGTTTTTCATACAGTATGTTTACACTACAACGTTTTTATCTGTTATGCTCACTGAGGCTGCATAAATACAGTAAAAACAGTAATATTGTAAAATACTATTACAATTCGAAGTATGTTTTTAATACATTTTAAGTATAATTTTGTGAAGCTGAATTTTCTGTAGCCATTACTCCATCCTTTAGAAATCATTCTATTATGCTGATTTGGTGCTTACAAAAATCTTATTATTATCACTGTTGAAAACAGTTGAACAGTTGATGAAGCTGAGCTACATTCTCAAGTCTGTTAGTCTGACTTTACAAAAAAGAGATTTGCATGGATTTTTTTCTAGTTGAATTACTGATTTGTTAGAGCTTTTGCACTTAATGTAATTGGATGGGGACCAGAGACAGCCGTGGTCACCATTCACTTGTAGGGAAAAGAGCAGCTATGGCATGTCTCTTGATATTTCCTGTTGTGTCCCACGTTAGAAAGTCGTACAGGTTTGGAACAGATGGATGACGAGAGAATGTTCATTTCTAGGTGGACTTTCCCTTTAATTACAAATCCCGAAGAGAAGTGAGTCAGATCTGGCACTGAGCTCTAGAGATGTTAAAGTCCCTTGAGACATTTACATCTCAGTGCATGTTTAAATGTCACCTGATCACTTTCCTCTGCCCTGCTCTCCTGTCCTCAGAATGCATTGCATGACTGCCGACCTGTATGTTGTTGACTAATCCTAACAAGATTGACTCCTCATTATCACCGGCCGGCCTCCCCCGGGATGTCACTCAACAGGGGAGAATGGCATAGACAGAGAGAGAGAGAGATGCAGTGGGAATAGAGTGAGAGAGAGAAAGAGCGTTCCCTTGTGAGTTATTAGCATAATGACTCTCCTCTTCCTCGCTCCTTGATCTAGTCCTGCGGTGGTTCATTTATTGAGCCCAGCGTGGCACTTCCTCCTCCTCTTCCTCTCTCTTCTCTCTCTTTAGGAGGTGAGCAAATGTAGGCAGCCGGTGAAGGCAGCTGACACGGCCTGAGATTGGCAGGAAAGCTATTTAGCTAAGAAATGTCAGGGGCCATTTTGTTTAGTCAACAGCCCACATAGAGGGAGAGGGAACGTGTGTGGAAAAACAGAGAAAGACAGATGAGTGAATAGCATGGCAGCTGAATGCTGTGTGAGCTGTTGGTGGATGGTGATGAGGATTGTGTATCCTGCTCTGCACCAAACAAACACCAATAATTCACAAAAGGCTGTACTCTATGTCATTGAACAGATGTGTAGATGTATCTGTTGATGTTTGTGTTTGCTATAAGGATAGGTTTTGCTAGTAGCAAAATTCATAAAGTTCCACAGCAGCCCTTCATTCACAAAGACATACATCTCTTTCCCCTGGCATGTTTACTAATTATTCAGTGTTTACAGTTTGATAATACTTTTGGCTATGGAAAAGTGTATATTACTCTCTGAGCTTTTGTAAGGTCTATTTTGTTGCTTTTAAACCATTAGTGGCACCGAAAGAAAGTAGAAAAATAATGTGTTTTTCAAATAATAATGTCTTCCACAACAATGTCAGTGTTTCCTCAGACTCCCGCCCCAAACGCTTACCATGAGTTAAGTTTTCCCAAATATCAGCATCAGACTTTAATTCACAAGCCCTCCATCTCGCTATCAACAATTATGAGTGTTACAGCAAGAGTTAACATTTTAGCATTTTTTTTTATTTAAACGTCAATAGAAAATTATGCTGTCCATTTGACATTTCTAATGTATTACATGTTTTAGCCATTAATGTAAATATTTATCCACATTTACACTACTGATTAAAGGTTTGGAGTCAAAGATATTTTAATGAGACTTCTCATGCTCACCAAGGCTGCATTTATTTGATAAAAATACAGTAATATTTTGAAGTATTTGTGAAGCATGTGAAGTACAATTTAAAATAACTGTTTGTATTTGAATATGTTTAAAATGTAGTTGATTCCTGTGATGGCAAAGCTGAATTTTCAGCAGTCATTAGTCTGAACAAGTCATAGTATTCAGTGTCACATGATCCTTCAGAAATCATTCTTCTAATATGCCAATTTGGTGCTCAAGAAACATTTATTATCAATGTTGAAAGCAGTTGTGCTGCTTAATATTTTTGTGAAACCTGCAATACATTTTTTCAGGATTCTTTGATGAATAGAAAGTTCAAAAGAACAGCATTTATTTGAAATAGAAATCCTTTGTAATATTATAAATGTATTTATCATCAGTTTTTCGATTTAATGCATTCTTGCTGGAAAGAAGTGTTAATTTCTTTCCAAACTTTTGAATGGTGGTGTATACATTACTATTTGTTATATTGGTACATATAAATGAAAATTCTAATATCATTATTCTTGTGGAAGCTGTGTGGAAAACATGCCTAGATTTTTACCATGTTTTAGTTCTTATTTATGTTCTTGTGCGATGTCTTTATATGTTAAATGGTGTTTGTTATGGAGTGTTTGGTGGGAAGTCTTAGGTGTTTGGGGTGTTTGTTGGGGCAGTGTGAGCTGTGAGTAGTGACTGAATCCGCTCAGGCTGGATGAAAGAGCTCAGTCACAGAGCACAGGCTGTCTATCCTCTCACTGGGGATGAGGGGGCCAGGAACGCATAGAAACGCATGTTAATAGTGTGTGTGTGTGTGTGTGTGAGAACTCCGTATCAGTGCGAGCAAGGGAAGTGCAGTTGGGTGCACATCAGAAGTCTCTATCGCTCTCTATCTCTTTTCTCTTCTCGCCTCAAGTGATGAAAGCTTGTTTTATACAAAGACCCCCTTTCAGCAGCCAGACAGCAGCTTCACAGAGAGCACTTATCATCCTCAATTTCTTTCCTCTATCCCTCGCTTCCTTTGTTTTTCTGTCTGTCTCTCACCCGCTCTCCTCTATTCTCAACCCATCAAATCAGAGGTGTCCTGGCAGGTGAGGATGTCACTCTCAAGAAGAACAGCATTGTTCTTAGAGCTTATATTGTGTGCAGAGACCTGCAGACTTCTGAATGTAAAACCAGTTAAATAATTCAGCTCATTAATGTTCACTTTTAAAAGCATTACTGTTATCCTGAAGAAAAGAACATAAGTGTGTGAAAAACAGATTGATAAAAAGGGCTCACCTATTAGACAGCTTATTTAGAGCACAGAACATGTGAGACTAAGATGCATACCACACTAGACGCAGACATACATGGTTGCTATATTTTTGGGGGCAGGGACAGACAGGTTTTAATTTCTTATTCACACTCTGAAACTGTAAGAGAATCAAGCACAGACACATCACAGTGCCGGTGTTAAATATAACAGAGGTACTTAACAGTGTTTCATTGGTGTTGTCTGGCAGTCTGTGTGTTCACATTGTGTGTGTGTGTGTGTGTGTGTGGCCTCTGCTATAGCAGATCACACTCTGGCATACAGGAAGCATGTTATATCTGGTAGTGAGAGAGGAAGTGAGAAAGTGAACATTCACCTGCATCTGTTTGTCATGTGACTTAACACCAAACACTCAAAGGTTTTGTATGAATTGTCTATAAAAATCAGATTGTGAACAATTAATGTCTATCTGTAAAGACTGTGTTCTGTACTGTAGAGAAAATCAAATATTGTTGTAAGTGCCACATTTACAGTAACACTATAAATTCTTTTGGAAAGTGAATTTGTCACTTGTATATTTGTGCACTGGAAATTGTTACTTGAAAGAGGTTAAACAATATAACAAGTCTTATGAAAATTATCTCTATTTTTCATGCTTTAGAATAATAGTTAGGTCATCAAAACAGTGAAATGATAATAATTAATAGAAATTGGTAGTGAGCAAAAAAGTTAAATTATAAATATCTCATGATTAAATTTAATATCATGAGAAACAAGTTCAGTCAAGTGTGCTTCAGACTTTTGACTGAGGATGTACACTACTTCTTCACTAAATGTTTGTGGTCAGTAAGATTTTATATATATATATATATATATTTTAAGTCTCTTATGCTTACTAAGGCTGCATTTGTTTGATCAAAAATAGTATAAAAATATTTCACAGTATTACTGTTTATAATTTAAAATAACTGGTTTTTGTTTTAAGATTTTTACATAAGATATTATCACAAAGCTGAATTTTCAGCAGCTATTACTTGAGTCTTCAGTGTCACATGATCCTTTAGAAATCATTTTAATATGCTGATTTGGTGCTCAAGTAACATGTATTATTGTTATCAATGTTGAATACATTTGTGATGCTTAATATTTTAGTGGAATCCCAGATACATTTTTAAGAATTCTTTGAATTCTTTGATTTCAAAAGAACAGACTTTATTTCAAATAGAAAACTTTTGTAAAATTATGAATTTCTTTGCTGTCACTTTTGATCAATGAAATGCAGTCTTGCTGAATAAAAGTATTAATTTCTTTAAAAACAAACAAACAAAAACTTTTCAATGGTAATATATGTATAAAATGAAGATGTACTAATGCACTTTCCAATATCTGTTCCTTTCCATTCTCTTACTTGCCCTGCTGTGTGTACAAAATTGGGAGGTCATACCAACTCATAGTCCACTGTATTCAAGGCATAATGTGTTGTTGTTTTCTTTCTTTTTGTCTCTTTTTCCTCCATATAGGGGACACTCCACAAAGGATGAGATCTGCTCAGTATCCAACCCCTGCAGAATTGGATGCTTATGCTAAAAAGGTTGCCAACAATCCGCTCACCATCAAGATCTTCCCCAACAGCGTCAAAGTCCCTCAGCGGAACCACGTTCGTCGCACAGTCAACGGCCTTGATACCGCTGGCCCCCGATACAGTCCCTACCCCTCCTCTCAGGCCACTGCCAAGACTGGTCTCCTCGCCATCGTTAAAGTGCCCCTCATCAAGGGTGTCATCAAGGACTTTGACGGCACACGGGCACGTCTGCACCCGGAGGTGATAATGAATGCCGCCGGCGGCCCTTATGCAGCCACCTCGGCCAGCACTTTAAACCTGCACCACTCATCACAGGGGCCTCCCAGAGTGTCCCAGAATCCGCAGGGGCTTCCTCCACACCCTCAGAATCTCCAAACTTTGCAACAGCCTGGGCCTCCACACCAAGGACTCGGACACCGACCTTCCTCCTCCATGCCACAGCAAGCCCAGGGCCTTCCGAGGCCCCAGACTCTGTCCCATGCACCTTCTTTAGGCCACCCTGGTGCCCACCAACCTTCAGCAATTCTGCTTCCTCAGCAGCACCTACAGAACCCCCCTACAAGCCTGCAGGTGGGTCCTCGGAAGTTGCCGGTTGCAGACGCCCCTCCTAACGTGACTGTTTCTACCTCAACCATTCCATTGTCCATGGCCGGAGGGCTCCACCAGGGCCGTCAGGCGGACTTAAAC